>BJCO01794419.1:0-16122 GCA_018326465.1 Flaveria floridana | reverse complement strand
GCATCTCAACCTCTCTCTAGCCAGAGCTTGGAAGCTACACCAAGCAATAAAGGCCAAAGCTCTCTCCACCTTGTGTCACAAAGGTCTGTGAGTGACAAAGGGAAAAGAAAATTGACTTCTGAGGAGATTGAGGAGGAGGAGAGAGAGAGAGAGAGGAAAAGTAAGCTAAGGGGAGAAAGTTCCTCTACTGGGGCTGCAAGACTCATGGAAACTGCTATCAGGGCTACCCCCAGACTAAATACTCAGGATGATGAGTTAAGGGCAGTCAGGATCAACTACTTGCAGATCAGGAACTATGACATTAGTAATATCATTTCCCTCCCCTTAGATGAATTAAATGAGCTTGCTGACATGGAATTGTTAAAAGAGAGAAAAAAGGAAGAGGATGCAGAATTACTTCTTAAAATCAAAGAAGAAAGAAGACAGAAAAGACTCTACAAGCATGTGCCTACTCTCTCACCAGTTCAAGAAAGTCATGAACAAGAAGATCTGGTTCCACAAGAACCTCAGGTAGACAAAGGTAATGATAGAATCAACATGATAAACTACCTGAGTGCTACAGGCCTCTATCAGGCTAATACATTTCTTCCCTTACCCTTTGATTACATTGAGTTTGAGTACCTCAAACAACTTGAACTTGATATAGTCAAAGAAAAAAAGATCACCAAAAGAAAGTTAAGGGAAGAGGCTGCAAAGTCAAGAGCCATCATCCAGAAAAACATGAAGAAGTCTGCTGATAGGCAGAAGATGATGAGCTTCTTGAACCTGTACAGATTCTCCAGAAGGAGACTTGGTCCTATGTCTCTGTCCACCATGGATGAGCACATCAAGGTAATCAAGCAGAAGATTTAAAGAGGTGAACTTGCTGACTTACACTCCCCACCAAGTCAGGTCCCTCAGTAAGTGGAGATTAAGGTTGAATCATTTAAGACAACACAACCTGAAACTCCTACTAAACCTCAGCAAGCTTCCACTTCTGATCCATAACAGGGATCTGTCCCCTCTCAATCTTAACCTGTGAGAGAGGAAGACCCAACTAAGAAAGACAAAGAAGAACAATCAGGTGCTGTAGGCCAGTCTTCTCAGTTAAAAAGTTCAAAGAGGAGAAAAGGATGGTTTTCAAACCAAAGTCAAAGAAAAGGAAGAAAGAAGCATCCATCTCCAGACCTCAGGATGAGTCAGAACATCCTAAGGATGTGCAACAAGATGATGCTCCACCAACTCCAATTCAAGTAGCTCCTCTAGCATCAGGAAGACCTATCTTGTCTTGGACATACACTACAAATCCAGAAAGATGGCATGTCATCCAATTCAAGCGGCTCCTCTAGCATCAAGAAGACCTATCTTGTCTTGGACATACACTACAAATCCAGAAAGATGGCATGTCATCAGAGATCAAGGTGTTGAAAATATCTACACATGGCAGGATATGTTTAATCTGCCTCTATGTGATCTCTTTGACATGAGAAGACATTATGAGAGTCTGAGTGATCCTGATCATCTTATGAAGAAAGGGATGGGCATCATCATAATGAGGACTGTTAACATCTGAAATCTTCAAGTGTTTTGGTAGCATCAGCCTAGGGGGAGTTTGTAAGGTTTATTTGTAAGGCTGATGCAACCCAAACACCCAAAGTCTCTCCTGTATGCATGCACAAGTGTACTGCAGTAAAATACTTTGGAAGTTTCACACATTGCCTTAGAAATTACTCTAAGTGTGAAATCTTCCAAAGCCAAGACCAATATCTTCCGAAGCCAAAGATGAAGTCTGCCGAAGCTTTAAAGACAAAGTCTTCCGAAGCTAACTATTGAAGACAGATTTCTTCCGAAGACTTTTTGATCACATGTTTTATCTAATGTACCTTTTACATAAAACTGGACCCCTTTCTGCGACAACTCTGATAAGACACCTACTTTACATGAGTTGGTGAAATGTCCATGCTTTTGGTAACTGTACATTGAGGTCTTGAGTCTGTAACTTTCCACTTTATGTACTTTATCCTTTTTGTAAGATATTAGGATATGAGTTATGGCATGTCATAGTCACTAGTCAAAAGGCAATCTGCCTTTTGACTCTACATTGATTTTGTTGTCTAGATCATGTATCCAGCTAGCCTTCAAAGTATGGCCGACTGTAGGTTGTAGTATAAGTATCTCTGGTCCTTGTATCTTATTTGTAGAACTTTGAAAACAATTGTAAGGAACTAGAGAGCTATATATATCAACCTTGAAAACCAATTACTTGTGTTATTCTTGTTCTGTCTCATACAGACTTGTGTTTCTTAGTTCTCAAAACTGACTCTTCTAGTTCCCTATTTGATTTGTTAAGTGTTGTTGCACACTCTCCTCTTTATGTTGTTGTGTTGTAAGTGCATACCCTTCAACGATCCTGTAGGTTGGTTTTAGGATTGTTACATTCTTTCCTACTTAAATGAAACTACATCCTCATTATTACTATGCTATAATATTGTTCTCAGGAGTGATTTGTTCCATTATCCTCAATATCTATAGAAGTAATCAACCGAGTGATGGGGTAGGAAGAAGACTAAGATCCTTCAATTAAGCTACAAGGACAAGTAGTGTCATACCTCCACCCTAATATTTCACTCTCAGCATTATAGGGTGGGGTAAACATAGCCCTTGTGATACTCTCCTTAAACAAACTTTGTGTAAGTGAGTCCACATCAAAGTGGACTTGAGGAGGTTGATGTGTATGGACAATTTCAAGTGAGGGTGGTAAATCCTCAATATCCATACTCAGAAAAAAAACTTCCAGGTGCTGTGATTGCTAGGACTTTCTCCTCCTTTTTGGTAGCATCACCCTCTTGCATAGGGGAGTTGGAGAATAGGTCCACCACATCCACAGGTTCTTGTGGCCCTGGTTGAGTCCTTCTAAGAAGTCTCCCAGCTAGTTTTTCCTTGAGATCAAAAATCTTAAGTTGCTGATCATGGACCCTCCTTTGTAAGGTAGTCACCTGAGATTCCAAGTAACTAAACTTGGAGACTAAATAGGTGCATGTTTTCATCAGTTTGTACACCTTTAGTCTCATATTCCCCTCATCTTTATTAGAAGAATCACATGGGGATGAGAGAATAGGACCTAATTCTTCTTCCTCATCACCAGCACTTTGTTCTTGGCTGCTGGATTTTCCCTACACCATAATAGCTTCAGGTGAAGTGTCAAGGGGCCGGGTTGTCATGGTTGAGGTCTTAATAATGTAATCACTTGCAGAAGTAAGAGCCTCTTCCATATGGATCTCCTGAACATGTTCAGGAAGATCCATCTCAATAGTGCGTGAATGATGTGGGCTAGACATGGGTGATGCAGGAATACTCATCTCTCCTTAAGTAGGGGTGGAGAAGAGAGACTCATGGTACTCACTGACGCCCATGTCTTCATCATCATAGAATTCTAGGTTATGAATTGGTTGGTCAAGATCTAGAGGTTGGGGATGGTAACTTTCCCCTGAAAGTTATTCACTAGAGTTTTGAAACTCTGAGTGATGACTTAAGGCTTTTGGGATTGTGAGCTTATTAGACTGAGCTGAGGAACCTCAGCACTGATCATTGGTGAGATGGGAGTGGTTTGCTCCTTAGGGGAAGTGGGAGCTCCAGCGTCCACTTCCTCCTGCATGGGTGGTGATATGGGGGCCTGCATAAGCTGAGTAGCTTGTGCAGGGGTTCATTTGAATCCTCGTTTTATAGTTGATGGTTATTTGTTGTTGTGTGGGTTGTTGAGAAGTAGAAGGAGTGGGTTCAACACTAGTTGGTGCAGCTAGGTTGTCACTTTGAGCAATGAGCTCTAATATTTTTAGGACAAGGGCTGTTTCTACCCCCTAAGAAACCCACAATAGGGTTTCTTATAGTCTTAAAGATGTTGCGCTTCATCTGTCCTAATTTTAAAACATTACTTGCTCCCCTTAATTATGAGCCCAATTCACAGTTAAGAATATGCTGGACATATCTAGGGAACATGTAATATTCTAAGGAGTCCAAGTTTGCAAGTAAATTAATATATACAAATTATGAATACCTGAACTTGACCCCCTGAACCATCCTATGAAGTATATTAGAAAGGTCTTCAGGAATTTGATCCCATCCTCCATGCTTGTTGGATAAACCGTGTATGAGAACATGGATGAGGTACTTCCACTGTGAGGAGACTTTTCCCTTTCTACAGTTTCTTACAGAGTAATCACCTTCATAGCCATCTGTTCAAATGAGTGGTTGACAATAGACTTTGGGAAGGACAAATCACCTTTTACATCATCCAGCCTGAGATATGTGTTTATAGAGACTGGAGTGATGAAGATTGTCCTCCCTTGCACTGTGGTAGACAGTGCCTTCTCCCCATCCGTGGTAACCTCTTGGCAGGTATTCTAGAACTCCAATAGTTGATCCTCATAGAGTGAATAATCTATGGTGGGGTTGGTGAAGTAATTGGATAGAGTTAAGAAGTAGCAAACCTCTAAGAAACAAGAATCTTTTTCAGATTTCAGCAGAGCAACCTGATTATGTTGCTTGTGTATGTGTATGGAAAAATCAGATTGGTTTTTGCGATCAAGGTTGGCCATTTTAAGGTAGCTATGATGTGAAGGAAAATAAGAACAAAGGCAGTTTGTGGGTGAATTTAGGTTATATAATTTACAGATGAAAAAGATAGTGAAAGAGGGGGAACCGTTGAGTGTATATATATGAATGGATTTGAGACAAAGTTAATGTAAAAGTATAAACTTTGAAATCCGGATGTCGGTCTCACCTCTGAAAAAGGTGCCCAAAAAGGTAGTTTTCTTGAAAATAAAAAATCTTTTGAAGGTAATTTGTCTTTGGAAGTTTTATAAAAACTTCCGAAGCCAATTTGACTTCAGAAGATATTCCTAAGCTTTCTGGAAATTTTGCTTCAGAAGAAAAAATACTTAGAGTATTTTCTCTTCTAAGACATATTTGGTTTCGGAAGAAATTAAAATTAGGAAGTTTTATTCTTAAGAGAATAAATCTTCCGAGACTTAATTGCTTTCAGAAGAAAATTGTCCTTCAAAAACATATAAGTACTTAGAAGCATATTTTTACATCGGAAGATATATCAAAATTTCTTCCAAATGTAAATTTCTTGTAAGTAGTTATCTGATTTGAAGACTTAATATTCTTCCGAATACAATGTTAATGTCTCCCGAAAGAAAATATGTTTAAAATTTCTAAATTTTAAGGAACATCATTTGAAAAATTTTCTTCCAAAGTAAGGGCTTATGTAGGTGATAATTAAGAAAACTTAGGACACACATGTTTTAGAAATAGTCTTGAATTAACTTTTAAGAAAATCTACTTAAAGTTAATCATCCCAATAACTTATACAAGATATTTAAATCTCTTTCATCAAAAGCCTTTGTGAACAGATCAGCATATTGTTCATTTATGTTAACTTTAACTAGTTTTATCAAAATCCCTTTTCAAAAATTATCTCTAATTAAATGATACCTGATGTTTATGTGTTTTATCTTTGAGTGCTGCACAGGATTCCAGTAATAGAGATAGCACTGTTGTTGTCTATGTGGATTGGAGTCTTTTTAAAGTTGAATCCATAGTCCAACATCTGATTCTAAATCAAAAGCACTTGAGCACAGCAGCTAGCAGCAATAATGTATTCAACTTCAGTAGTTGATGCAGACACACAGGATTATTTCTTGCATTGCCATGAGACTATCGTTCAACCATGGAATTAACATCCCCCAGATGTCGACTTTGCAATCATGTTACAGCCACCATAGTCACTATCTGTATAGGCATACAGATTGAAGTCAGAACTCTTTAGATACAAAAGACCTAGTTTAGGAGCACCTTTGAGATATCTAATGAGTTATGACATTATTGATGTTGTCTTCCATATAGTGGGTTATCAACATCAAGAAATTCTTAATCATTGTCGCCACCATCATTTCCTTCTACATTTAAAGCTCCTTTATTTGGGTCCGTGCCTCTGAGCTTTTATAGGCACCTCAGATGTATCAGCTAAATTTGTCATGGTTATGGTGATAGGAACTCCATCTGCAGGGTTAATTACCATTAGAGCTGAAGTAGTGTTCTTGTTTGGTCTTCTCAGCTTAAATATTGGGTCAGGATCTTCTGTTGATAAGTTATATGTAGATCCTAAAACATTCTCACAAGATTTCTTAAAACAGCTAGAAACTAAATCAAGATCAAACAGCCAATCAGGACCAGAACCTTTCACACTAGGAGTATGCTCATTGAAAGTCATATTGGCTGACTCTTCAACTACTCTAGTTCTGAGATTGTATACTCTATAAGCCTTATCTTGGGAAGAGTATTCAATAAAGTGTCCATCATCTGATTTCTCAGTAAATTTGGCTACTTGATCTTTGGTATTCAAGATGGTGCAAGAACATCAAAATAATCTGAGGAAACCAATGAAAGGTCTCCTCTTGTGCCACAACTCATAAGGAGTCTTACCATGAGTCTTAACTACCAAAACTCTGTTTTGCACATGGCATGCAGTGTTGACTGCCTCTGCCCAGAAGGTGATGGGCAGTTTAGAGTTAGGCAACATGGTTCTTGCACCTTTAATAAGTGTCATGTTTCTCCTCTCTGTAACACCATTTTGTTGAGGAGTCGTGGGAGCACTATATTGTCTGTAATACCATTTTTAATCTCAAAATGTGTCAAGGATTTGGTTCTTGAATTCAGTTCCTTGATCATATCTTATGGTCTTGACCTTATGATCATATTGATTCTTAATTTTTAGAATGAAGTTCTTCAAGATCTCAGGAGTCTCATCCTTAATTCTAAGGAAGAAGACCCAAGTGAATTCTATGAAATCATCTGTGATCACCAAACAATATGAGGTCCTTCCTAAACTCTTTACACTGGATGTGCCAAAGAGATCCATGTGTAGTAAGTGTAGGCGAATAGTGATGGAGTTCTTTTCCTTTGGCTTGTGAGACACCCTGTGTTGCTTCCCTTTCAAGCATTGTAAACTCTTTCTTTGGCATTCTAGTTACCAAATCATTTTTAATTAATTTATTAATTTTCTTAAAGTTTACATGGCACATCCTTTTATGCTAAATGAAAGACTCATCACTATTTGCTTTAGGTAGAAAGAAAGAAACTTCTCCTGAAGGGGATGTTTCTTAGAGATCCATCTTTTACATGTTCCCTTTCCTCGGGGCTCTGAGTAGGATATGCTCTTGAGGAATGACGACCCCTGGATTGAGAACAATACACTCATGCTTAGTGAAGAGCATGTTGTATCTCTGATCATAAAATTAGGATACACTTAGTAAATTATACCTAAGCTCCTTAACAAAGTTTAACTTTTCAATACCGAGCTTACCATTTGTGCCCTTCCAGTAATGTAACCTCCTGCATCTCCTCCAAAAGCAACTAGCCCTCTATCAATTTTCTTAAAGTTTTAAAGCAAATACCCATTGCCTGTCATGTTCCTGAAATAACCACTATCAATGATCCATACATTCTTCTTAGTCTTTAGCTTTCCTGCATAAAAAGAGAAGGTTAGTTACATTTGGAAACCCAACCTCATGGGTCTTGGGCTTGTCAAAATAGACTGAAGACAATGCAACAATGATTGATCCTATGTTAAGACTTTAAGGATCATCCGCTATTGTTGATGAAGAACTTCCAATCACTTAGACTTCCTATATCATGCATACCATCTTTGGAAGATTAGACTTTACCTTCAACTCTTCGAAAGTTTTGACAATTTTGGAAGTTTTGGAGATTATGCCTTTGGAAGAACTTTCTTTCACTACAGCAAGCCTCAGTGCTTCGGAAGTTGTAGATGCTTCTTGAAGATTAACATTTAGTCTTTATTAGTCTTTTGTATAGTTTTGTAATAGTTTATGGACTGTTTATGTAAATAGATGTCCTTATGTTTGTTGATAGTATAAATAGCTTAGATATGTCTTGTGTAGGTAGAGTAGAAAAAAGTGAAATTTGAACGAACTTGTAACTGTTTCCTACACTTGTAATTGTTTTTGCTTACTATCAATGAACAACTAAAAATTTTTCTGATTTGTTTTGCATTGATTTGATTACTTGTGTGTGTTTTGATTGAATTGTATTACAATATCATCACAGATCGATCCATTTTGATCCTATCAGAAGTATTCCTTTCTTCCGAGACCAAATTTTCATCCGAAGACAATTTTTCACTTGTCTTTATTTCCAGTTTGGAGCTTTCGAAAGGAAAAGATTTTCTTTCCGAAGCTTTCTTCTTTTTCTTCTTCTCATAAGTCTTTTTTTGGTCATGTGGATAGTACTTTTGGGATTGTAGATACAATCCTTAGCAAGATGAGAAGTACTACCACAGATGATACAATCAACTGGCTTCCTTCTGAGAGACTTCTTGTGAATAGAAAGTTTAGCTTGGTCACTTTCTATCTCCATATTCATCTTCTCAGATGTTGTAGCAAGCTTCCTAGGGTGAGGCTTGCTCTTGGAGCTGGATGGTTCAGGCTGTATAGCAGTGGTACAAAGTTGATCAACCTTCTTCTCTTCATAGGGATGAGTTGGAAATGAACAAGAACTCTTAATACTAGAGTTCATAGTTAAGTCCTCAGCCTTTACCACTTCAAATATTATAGAGATCAAGACTTGTTACTGCTTGGAGTTGAAAGTGGCCTTGATCTCCTGAGCCTTCTTTGATTTTCTTTTGGCTGCTCTGATCAAGTTCTTCCTCTTAGACTTTGTCATCCCTGGTTTCTTCCTCTACTCAGGAGAATAGTGACCCTTCTTACAATGATCTTCTTCACTTATCTCAAATCCATCCTTCGCTATCTCCTCTTCATCCTCTTCTTCAATAGGGTCTGTGAAGGGATGCTCATCTTGACAAGTTTCACACCTTGGAGATCTTACAGATAATAGAGTGTGTGGCGGAGCTGTCTCAGTAGATCCCAGACCCTGCTTGTTCGGATAACACACTTTTGCATGCAAGGATGAGGATATCATGTTCTTGAAGGTCTCTTCTTCAAGAACACATTTCTCTGCCCTGGCTTTGCTGATCACAAGCTTAGCCTGGTATTCAATTAACTTAGTGATGAGATCTTTGATTTAAGTCCTATAGTTGGTATGTTCATGCTTAAGAGTTGAAATGGTTTTCTCTAAATCTTCTATTTGAAGTTTATAATTAGTTTTAGCTTTTTTAAAATAAGCTTTTAGAATGTTTAAGGGCTTAAGGTCAGATCTCATCTCTAAGTTATAGGACCTATATCTGTTAACTTTAACAATGCCTTCTGGGGTACAAAGATGTTCCAATATCTTGGCATCTTCATGATCAACCATCAGTGCTTGGTTTAGAGATGCATCTTCAACCTGAAAACTTGAATCAAAGCCTCCTTCTTCAATAGCAACTGCAGCTTACTGCTTGGGCTTCTCAGTATGTGGAGCTCCCTCAGTGTAGTTTGGCCTGGGTTGTGCTTGGCAACCATTTGTCCTTGGTGCCTTGCATTCCCTAGCGAAGTATCCCATTTAGTTACAGTTGTAACACTTCACTTTGCTTTTGTCCAGCCCAAACTTCTTACTGTATACACTGCTGGGAAACTTCATCCCTGTCCTTTTGTAGAACTTCTTGGCTCTATAAGTGAGAAGAGCCATCTGTTGAACTATCTCCATATACTCCAGATCATTTGGATAGATGTAGTTAAAGTCTTCAAGGGTGAAACGGAAGTTGCATGTGCTTTCATCAGCAGACACAAAGGCTTGTGATGAGCTTGTCTCTTGGAATGGGCTTCCATGGATGTTGATCTCCCTTGGTGTCTCCAGAAAGGTGATGAAAGGACCCTTTTGTGAGTTGTCAGGGTAGGAGATGAGATGATGTTGTGGTTCTCTACAATCCCTTTCAACCACATAGAGGGCTGAACTCTGCTGATTGTTAGAGTTACCAGATGGGTTTTGCATGTTTATCTCTATCTAGTATCCACTAAGTATGCCATACAACTTGGTGAAAGCAAGGTTCTTAAGGTTTTCAGTACTCTTAATGACCACATAATAGTTTGTCCATTGTCTAGGAAGAGATGACATGAACTTCCTCACTATGTCCCTATTCTTAAGAGTTACTCCAACATCTATTAGAGTATACACAATCTCAACATACCTGAAGTATTGTTAAGTCATGGTTTCACCTGACTTGAAAGTGAAATTGTCAAATTGCTGCTTTAAGAGGTCTTTCTTGTTCTCTTTAGCTTTAGTGGGTGTTTGGGATTACTTATAAAAAGCTACTTTTGACTTTGGAGAAGAAATAAGTAAAAAAAGGAGATGTAAATGTGTTTGGATGGAGATGGAGATGTGAGTTGAAAAGTTGTTTTAAAAAGTTAATATTTTTAACTTTTGAAAAAGAACTTTTCAAAAGTCAAAAGTAAGCAACGCCAAACATGGCCTTATTAGACCCCTCACACGTTAGCTTTAGTGCATCCCATAGTTGCTTAGTAGTTTTGCATTTCTTAAAGCCTCTATAGATAGAGTTGGGAAGAGCAGTTTGGAGGGCGGTCATGGCTTTCTGATCTACATCTATTTTCTTTCAGTCTTCTTCGGAGTAGTCAGCCACTTCCTTTAGTATCATGCCACCTCCAACAGTAGTTGAAGAGGTGCATGATACATGAGGCCCAGAGAACAGATCCTCATATCCTACTGTCTTGAGACTTGATGGAGCCTTCCATTATTGGACACCAAGTATCAAAGTCATCAGGAGTGATCAATGGAGATTTTGTCATAGTATCGGTTTCCATATCAGCCTTTGAGATAGCTGCCATTTGAGATGTTAAGTGATTTGTGAAACTGAGAGGATTTAGGATGGTGAGATCTTACAATCAAGAGCTTGAAATGCTCTGATTCCAATTGCAAGACCAGTTAAGGGATGGTCGATACAATCAGTGTCACAATGAGAAGAGTGTTAGAACACTTAACAGATCAAATAGGGAACGAGTTTATATGAAAGATACTTAGAACACAAGCAAATAATGAGACAAAACAAAGAACAAGAACAAGATAAGTATGGTTTTCAAGAATGCTGTATATTGCTCTCAAGTTCTATTACAAGTGTTACAAAGCATAAAAAGAAATACAAGCACCTAAGATACTTTATATTACATCCTACAGCTGGCTATACTTTGAAAGCTAGCTGGAAACACTATTCTAGACAACAAGATCAATGTACAGTCAAAAGGCATATTGCCTTTTGACTTGTGACTATGGCATGCTATAGCTCACATCCTTATCTATTACAAAAAGGATAAAAGTTACAAAGTAGAAAGTTAAAGACTCCAAACCATAATCTACAGTTGATTAAAGCATGGACCTTTTCAGCAACTTGTATAAGTTGGTGAGTCTTCAGAGTTGCAGCGGAAAGTTAGTATGCTTTACGAAAAAGTTGATCAGAGAAAGCATGTCTTCTCTGTCTTCGGAAGAAATCAGTCTTTAGTCTTTGACTTTGAAAGACTTTATCCTTAAAGCTTCGGAAGACTTCATCTAGGGCTTCAGAAGATTTGATCTTTGGCTTCAAAAATTTTTACACTTAGAGTATTATTTATAAAGAGTGTAAAACTTCCGAAGTAACTTCTACTCTGTATATCATGCATACATGCTGGAAGCTCTTTTGTTGTTTTGGTTGCATCAGCCTTTCAAGTATAACCTTACAAAGTATTTTTTGATATTTATGTTCAGTACTTATTAATTTTTTATTGATTTTATGTAATATTTGTAATGTATAACCTTACAAAGTATTTTTTTTTATATTTATGTTCAGTACTTATTAATTTTTTATTGATTTTGTGTAATATTTTGTAATAAAATATAAATTTTATTCTAAAGTAAATCTATAATCATTTGTATTTTTTTATGTTCATCATGTGCATAAGCAGTTGTTTGTGTTCGTTTGCTTTTGTTTGTCTTCATTTGCATTCATTAAGTGTTCATGAACAGTTCATAAACAGTTCATGAACATGTTCATTTTCTTAATAAACGAACACGAACAAAGAATCTTGTTCGGTAAGTGTTCGTGAATAGTTTATGAACAAATTCATTTCTTAACGAACGAACACGAACAAGGCCTTGTTCGTGTTCGTTCAGTTCATTTGCAGCCCCATACAGGTGCTTGTTGTTCATGTTGGATCGATCTGTTTGGTGATATGTGGGCAACAAGGTCTAATATGTGATGACGATGGAAATTATGTTATTTTGATTGTTATGGCGTGGTAAACTCGTGGTTTGTAGCCACAACGAATTACCATTTCTGAGCCTTATAACTTAATGTTTTATCTAAAAAATTAATTTATAAGTTAGCCTGTATTGATGTTAATGTGATAAGTAGACTACGTGCACGTGCCTAAGTCTCACTTGTGATGCAATCACAAGCCTCAATCTTCTTGCAACAATAGAGGTACTTAGTAATCTTGATACTTCATATGAATTGGTGATTGTGTTGTGTTGTATGAAACAGACAAATTAAGAAAGCTCAACACGCTGCATTTACGCTCAAGACCGATGCAACATGCGGGTCAATAACAAGTTCTTTATTTAATTTTTTATTATAGTTGATTATATATAATTGTTGCATGTCTTTTTACATTCTCGTGCTCACAAGAAAAAAATAAGCCCATGTATCTTTTAGGAGACTCATATCATCTACATACATACATCACATCTCTTTTAAAGCTTTAGTATCTAAAGTAATTTTGCATCAATATACCCATATGACATATTCAAAAACACACAACAATACATTATATCTTTGAATCACCTGTCTTTTTCTTAACGAAGCTTATGAACATAAACATGCTTCTTATTGAATAACTTACAAATAGTTTACCGAATATGATTCGTTAAATACTTAAATAGCTATATATAATAATAGACAGATAAACATTATTTATGAAATCAAACTCGTGTCTCCCATATATGAATGGTCATACTAAATCATAATAAAACGTTTTTGAGTATATGATAATTTTATTTTGTTCTTGTTTTTTATTGTTTATTATGATTCCAGCTTTAACAAAGCATGTTAGGTATTCTAAATTAAATATTATCTTTCTATAAAAGTAAATAAAACACTATATATCTATTATTAAATTTTATTTTTTTACCTACTAGGTTACAGTAAACATACACTCCCTACCTTCTTTTTATACTCTTGGCACCACATTAAAGTTGTCTAATTTTATTCTTTACACGTTAGAAAAGAATTCGATTTAATTTGATTTGACAAAGTTCAAAAAGATAGATTAAAAATAAATAAGAAAAATAATACATTAAACTTTTTTAAACAACTTTTAATATATTTATATTAGTTATTACTATTATTATTATTATTTTAATAGCAAGAAATGTTTCATTAGAAATACCACTAACAATATGCTAGGACCGCGAATTAAAATTACAAGCCGATTTATGAGAAAAGGAAAACTCCACCAACTATGCCATGAAAAGTAAACAATTGACGTCTTTAATAAATAAAAAAGTAATCATCAACCACTTATTATTTTTGCGATAGTTGGGTTGGTGGCCCGATGAACAATGGCACAAGCAAAACCTCCGCAAGCATCATTTATTAAAGGTTTAAGAATTAACTAGATGGTTACCCCACGCGTTACGACCGGTAGATTTAGTTGTTTATCTCTATAAACCGATTATTGTTATTTACATGTGTGTAGTAATTAAGAGCACAAAAGATGCAACTTAGGCTGTTGCTTCAAGCCAACAATATAAATAGAAAGATCATATTAAATTAGAAAAAAAATCAAGTATTTGAATAATCGATCACCGTAATAAATAAAGAAAAAACATTTCAAAATATTATTCTTTAAAAATAACAACTTTCACCAACTGTTTGCGAAAACAAACCGCCAAATGCAATATACCTAATGACATACACAGCTTCGTAGCCTAGGAACTACTCTATATGAAAGAAAATACAAAAAAAGAAGGAACTTGTTAGCGAAAATGTTAAACACACTACAAAGAACAACAAAATGACGACTCAAACAGAACTTTACTCATGCTAAAGTGAGCGTACAAAAAGCTTAAAGTCTATGTAAGTTACCATGTCTATGGTAAAAATTAGTGTAAATGACTCAACACATATATATACTTCAGTGCCTATATGATAGCTTTAATAATGGATGACTTTAATAAAATGGTGACTAATGAGAAGGCATATACGATAGTTCTGATAAATAGATGATTTTAATGAAAGGGTGAGTTAAATTAAGCAAATATGGTACGTATATTTGGCTTTTAGTCGAATTTCATGCAAATTCATCAGCACTTCAAGTTCATGATCAAGGTAATGTTGCACATCTTTTTATTGTTCTGAAAAGAAAAATATAATTTAGTTTAGATTCTTATAAAAATAAAATAAAATAAATACTTATCAATGTCATAGCACCACCTACTTATTTACCTATCAATTTGCTCTATTCCTATTGCTAGTCACTGTAACACACATAGTAGCACAATTAAGAGATTATGAAAAATTTTGGTGGCAACTTTACGGACAATTTGTGTAATTTGATTGATCCACGGGATCAAAAATCCGATTTAATCTAAAGCATCGAAAGTTGTAGCAAGAATTTACCTGAGTTGGGATGGGTAGATATAAGTCAAAACAAAGAAAAGCTAGTCCAATCATGAGTTTGAAAGAAGACACCATAGTTACCATAATTCACACACTTAAACCGTAAATCAACTTTTCTTCTTGTTCTAGACCATTGTTGTTTATCTTTGAAAGATCTTTTAGCAGTGGAGCCCATGAAGCTTATCAACTTCATTTTCAAAACTTCATTTTCAAGAAATGTATGCATGAAGATAGTTTCAAAAGAAAACAAAATAAACTTTGCTCACCATAAAATCTTGCAGGCGACTTCGAACCATTTCTCAACACATTTACTTCATACCCTACATAAAAAAGTTTCAAAATTTATAATAAATTTCAAGGTTTTAGCTAGTTGCACTCGTATTTCAATATTTATATAGAAAAACAATACCTCTAAGTATGGGCTTACATTTTCGGATAATCCAAGAGTGTTAACATACTTTACACAATAAGATTCTGTCATAGTATTAAGTGGGTTTCCCTAGCAGCCTATTCATCAGTTTCTCCAATAACTCTTTATCCTCTATAAAACTGTATCCAGTCTCAACTAAAATATCCTAATTCCCTAGAAAATTGTTAGATGAATAAGGGGAAAATCGATAAAAACAAATTAACATTATAAATATTTATAAATCTTGTAAAGTTTACTACAAATTTCATACCACATATATAGATTTGTCATTCCAAGCAATGTAGAGTTTACAAAGTTTCATATTCCACTTTCTTAAGCACCATGCAATTCATTAATCATAAAAGAATGTCACTTCTAATTTATAAAGTTAAATAGATTCAATGTACTTAAATAGAGAAACATATACCTAATTTGTTAAATCAGGCATTCATACTGATTGATCCAGCACATTAACTTCATTTGAAAATGACTATTTCTTCAATTACACCAAATTTAGTATAAGATCAAAAAGCTAACAATGATCTCTTCTCCATACGCTCAAATTGGCTAAAAAACCTGTTCGTATTTGAAAAGTTAAGTAAAAAAGTTTAGTGAATTTTACATTTTCTTTTGAATTTCAAGTTGTTTCTGTTTGTGTTTATGCTCCTACTGGATCTTGATTTTATCTACCTCCACTAATTGCATTTCTCGATGTTAAATTCTTACAATAGTCAAACAATTTGTGTTGATTTAATTTCTGTTAGTAATTTCAATACGACAATGTTGTTCCAAATATAGAAAAATATGCAATCCCAGAATAACTAATAAGAAACAAAAACGTATGATTTGTACTGCATTGCAGGACCGGGTGAAGGGTTAGCACTTACAACACAACAACACAATGAGGAGAGTGTATTAGAACACTTAACAGATCAAATGGGGAACCGGTTATGATGATGCTATGAACACAAAAGTAAACTCAGAAAGAAAGAACAAGATAACAACACAAGTGGTTGGTTTTCAAGGATGTTGTATATTGCTTCTCAAATTCAAGTTACAAGTATTCAGCATACATACATTACAAGACTTTGAGATACTTTATACTACAACCTAC
>BJCO01794418.1:0-26420 GCA_018326465.1 Flaveria floridana | reverse complement strand
TTGCTTATGCATGTTTGATGAAAAATCTTTTAGCAAGCATTATTTATGATATTAGTTAAGATTAACAATGATTTAGATTGGATGACAAGCCATTATAAGAATTTCTGATGAAATTCAGACGTTAGAACGCGTTAAATTACCGGATTTTACCAGGTAGGGGTTCTGAATCTGTTTTTAATTTGGATCTTTCCATAATTATTTCAAATCACATAATAATTCATTGTTTCATGGTTTCTCATTTAATTAGTTCGTAAATGTGCATTTGGGCCTTAAATGGGCCTTGTTTGTATGTTCGGACCCTTATTGGGCTTATTGGGCCTAAAAAAATGCTAGTTCTATTTTTCCAAATTTTCTTTTATAAGTCTGACTTAATTCAGACGTTATTGAGTTTTATAATATCTAGAGGTTTTCAATTGGGAATTTCTTTTCCAGTGGTGTTACATGTATACACCTCCCGAGCCTTCAAATGATCTTTAAGTCTTGAATCCTAAGAGAATTCAACAGAGTAACTCACCCACCAAAAGCTTGCCAAAATAGTGAACTTAGACCTCTATTTATAGGCTTTCTGGAGTGCTTAAGCATGGCTTCGTACCTAAAAGGCACAACCCCGTGCTAGTACAATGCTTCCAAAAGTTGGTCGGCTCGTACGTGCAGAAGGTGTCGGGCACGATCCCGTGACAAATGGGGCACGACCCCGTGTTAGAGGTGGGGCACGACCCCATGCCTCATGGGGCACGACCCCGTGCTTACTTTTAGGGGCAATACTTTTTGTCCTGTTAGATGTCCAAACACGGGGGTGTGCCAAATTTAGCACGGAGGTATGTTTCAAGCAAGACATGGGGGCGTGCTTAATGAGGCACGACCCCATGCTTGGACTCCAAAGCTCAGATTTGTTCAGCTTTTTGTCAAATATGCTTATTTTGTATATTTTTCCCTTTTTAACACATGAAAACACAATTTAACGATTTTAAGTACATAATCATCATTTTAAGGAAGATATTAAGGAATAATTGATGTGCTTTTGATAGGATTTATATGTATAATCTAGAGCACATCAAACATCCTCACACTTAAACTTTGCTTATCCTCAAGCAAAATCACTTAAAATGACAATCCCACCAAAAACCAAATAAATCAAATGATAAATATGTCTTTCAGGAGATATGCCAGTAAAGATTATTCATTCAAATGTAATCATTTTAAGCATGTATAAAATGATATGCTAGCAAGCAATAGATTAGTTAATAAAGATTATTATCATGTAAAAATCCACACTTCTTACAAGATGTGTTCACACTTGGCTAAATATATGGAGTCATAATTAGGATTAAGTATGACTAATACGCTCAATTTCCTAGTATGAATACGTGTGAAGTCATATGCTTGTTAAGGAATCAAATCTCCACCTAATTAGATATTTACTTGCATAAATCATTAGTCTTTGATTGGTTGTAACTTGACCCGGGCTCGGGTATGGAATATTTGGAAAAAGTGGCTAAATGCTAATGATGACGGTCTTGGCTTATTTTTCTATCATAAACTAGAAGGAAAGCAGTAAAAGGCTCCCTATACAATACTTCAAGCTAGAAGGGATATGCTAACTTGAGGACTCGTTTAAGGTCAGATTGTCAAGACCGTATTTTGCTTTCAAAAACCTTACTTCGTCTTTCAATCGAAGATACACAAAACTTTTCTTTTGTAATGATCGTTCGGCTTAAAGCCTAATGGCAACTAATCGGACCAGTTCTGTGTATTCGTATTGGGACTCGGTTTGGTTCTTTTTGCATTTTTCATTATGGGGAAAATTTCCACAGTTTGGACATCTTTCGTATCTTTTTGCCTGCCTCTTTACAGTGCTTTTTAAATTTCCACAAAATGGCAGAATTTGTTCCTTTTTTCACCATTTCTTTCTTGCGTCGTACGTGAGGTTGAAAATTTGTTCCCGGATTTCCGGGGGAAGTCCTGGTTTTACGTGATGAAGGCAACAAAGCAAATTAAAATCAAAAGAATGCATTCCGGTGTTTTTTTAACAAGCCTAAAACATGTCTTTAACGAAAAAAGGGTTTTGTTGAAGGCTTTTTGGTTAAGTGAATTGGTGGTTCGGGTGATCAAAAATAAAAACGTTTAAAATCAACGGGGCTAACTAAGGTTGACGTCCGGGTACGGAAAGTTAAAATAAAATGGTTGGGGCTTGATTGGTTAAGTTTTCCTAATGTCTAAGTCATTTTTATGCAAAAAATACTAATTAAGGTCCTGAAATGTATACTCCAAACAAGTTCTAATCATACGTATCATAAGGTGTTAGTACTTCTTAAAGATTAACATGTTATCTTTGTTTGTCTTTTATATAAGTTTTTGTCATAGTATAGGGACTAGTCTTGTTAATAGTAATTCCTTGTTTATTGATAGTATAAATAGCTTAGACTTGTGTAGGTTAAAAAACTTTGAACGAACTGCTCTACACTTGTGTTTGTCTTCGCTATTATCAATAAACTTCTATGATTTTTTCTTGGTATTGTGCATTGATTTGATTATTGTGTTTGTATTTGATTAAATTGCCTTCCAATATCATCATAGATCTATACATTTGATCCTATCAAATGGTATCAGAGCTGTTGGTTCAGTGATTGACCTTGTACGAACTTGCAAACTCAAAAATTACTTGAATCTGTGATTGATAAGCAATTCGATTGAAATATTGTTGATTTCAGTTGTGTTTTATCATCAGAAACATGAATTGAATCACAATTAGTGGTTTAATTTGTCCAATTTCATTGAATTGGTCGAATTTGTGTTTGACAGTTGTGTTCATGTTCGAACTGAAAATCAACTAAACCACTGATTTGTTGTTTGTAATTGAAGAAATTGAAGTGAAAGGCTTGTTAATCGACATAAAATCTAATGAATTGGAAGAATTCAAATCAATTCATCAAGTTTTGAAGAATTTCAGAAAATTTGAGTTCGTTATGTTCATAAGAACAGGATGAATTAGGCGCATTAGGGTTGAAAACTGCTGAAATTGCCTAAGTGTTTAGGCGCTTGACAACTGTTCAGGCGCTTTACAACTGTTTAGGTGTTTTTAGGTCAGGTGTTTTACAACTGTTGAGACTTATTTCAACTATGTGGACACTTCAGAATTAACCTGAAACTAAGTAATTCTAGGCGCATTTCAATTATTTGGGCGTATTAGAACTATTTAGGCGTTTTTACTCCCAGGCGTTCCACAACTGTTTGGGCGGATCACTACTGTTCAGGTGCATCTAAAGTTGGGCATTTTTGAGAATTATTCTAAGGCAATCCCGTAGACGTTTCTAGGTCAAATCCAGAAGAATCACAACTGCTGAGGCATTTCAACACTGTTCAGGCGCATCAACCTCAACACTTAGAAACTTTTTCTTAAAAAAATGAAAAAATCCAAAAATATTTTCAATTCATTTCTTTAATTCAAAAACGTAAAAAAATAAAAACATTTCTTCTTCTTAAAATAAAAAATATAAAAATATAAAAAATGGTGAAATTAGAAGATTCTAAAAATAGAGTTTCTAAACTTAAAAACAGAGCAAATTTTAAAATTGGTCACTTAGGTTAAAACATCACCTGAATTCTATTGATACTGATCTTTGGAAATCTATTGAAAAAGGACCATACATTTCTATAACCATTGATGGGCCTGACAGGGGTTTTGTCTGTACTGAAGATTCACCAGAACCCTACCCTGAAGATGGTTTGCAAGGAGATGATCTGACAAAAGTCAAGAATGATATCAAAGCTTACTCTCTGATATGTAAAGGACTACCTGTTGAAGTCCTAGCCTGGATTGATGGATAGCAAACTGGTTACACAATGTACAAAGCTTTAAAGACCATTTGTGAAGGAGGTAAATAGATACAAAACCTTAAAAAGAAAAAACTGAAGAGGTAGTTAGAGCTTTTTTCAACATCTATCTGGTGAGACCATCAATCAGATGATGAACACATATGTGTAGCTTACAATAGAGATTTCAACAGCTGGCATTACACATGATCTTGAAGATCTAAACATTAGACTTCTCAATGCTTTACCATCATCATGGAAACAAACAGTGACATTGTTAAAGCACACAGAGAAATTTCCAATGGATCTAGATCTGTTCATTGTCAAGATTGAATCTGTGGAGATTGATGATAGTTTAAGGAATAATGACAGAACATCATCAATGTCGCAGTATGAATTTGTTGCATCTCCTGCAAACACTATTGAGAATGCTTTCATGGCTAAGAATGAAAGTGTACCTGATGAAGAGGGAGATTTATTTGTAGGAGCAGGATTCTTCACTGATTCATCATTCACTAGTACACCTGCTTATGCAACTAAACCTCAACCTCAACCTCAGTCTCCTCCTATTTCTCAGATTTCAAAGCCACAAACAGAGACTCCATCTGTTAGCTCTGCTAAATCTAGCAAAGTTAAAGATGTGATAAACATCCTATTAGAGGATAAAGAGTCTAAAACTGCCTTTACTGCCTTCATGTCAAGCTTTCAAGCATATCAAGGTAGTCATCTAACACAGTTAGATCTTGTTTTGCAGGATTTGTTTGAAATGGATCCTGAAGACGTTGAAGAGATGGATCTGAATTGGCAGATGGTGATGCTTGCCTATAGAACACAAAAACACTCGTATGTCAACAAGAAATATAAGCCTAGTACTAATAAGACTGTTGGTTTTGACAAGTCAAAGTCGAGGTGTTTCAACTGCAACAGTTATGGGTATTTTTATAGGGAATGCAAAGCTCCAAGGAATAATGGAGGAAATGCACAATCAAGTTCCGGCAATCAGAGGTTTCAATCAGCTCAAAAGACATTCCAAAAGCCATATCAAAGTCTTCCGATACATGAGCTTAAAGATGAATCAAAATCATCTGATGAACCTAAGAAAGCTCTTGTAGTCCATGTGAAAGATGGATATGACTGGAGTGCTTATGCTGAACAATTTACAAATGATCTAACCTTAAGTTTATCACTTATTTCAAAAATCTAAAGGGAAGATTGGTCAGAGGACTAGGATCCAAAAGTGGAAGGTGAGAAGGAAGAAGATGAGTATGACTGGAGTGACAAGTCTGATCCTAAAGAGGATTCAGATGAAATTGCTTTGATGGCTCAGTTTGGTCAACCCAAGGTTGAAACTTCATCCTCAAACTCTAAAACTTCATCCCCAAAATATCCTTAAATACCATTTGAAATAAGGGAGAAACTTTGCACCAAATCATGCTTCAAACATGTCGAATACTATTGAAGCTACTCATATAAAATCTGCGAGAAACTAAAACAAGAAGAGTCAATCCATAATAAACTAAAATCTAACCATCAAATAGCAGATCAAAAGATCATTTCTCTTCAAAAATCATGGAACAAAACAATAAAAGAATTAGAAATTATTTCTAAACAGTTGGAAGAAATGACCAAAATTTTTGAATAGGAGAAGATAGCACATGCTGCTACTCAAGTTGATCTTGCTAAAGTTACAAGTTCAAAAATGATTGTCGAAAAACTGGTGAGTGAAAGAAAAGATAAACAAAAAGCAGGACGATGAAAAGATCAAAAATGGTCATCCCATAAAGATTAAATTATATGAACCTAAAAGGAAAAGTCAGAAAGCTAGTGCTCCAACAAAATCTATGTTGGAAGAAGTGACAATTAAAAGCAAAGATACAGCTAAACAAGAGGAAGGAAAATCAGAAGATTCAAATTATGTTGATCTAAAAGAAAAAGAAAATGAAAAAGAATCTTCACATAAAGATGTTCAATCTCAAGTTAAATCAAGTTCCTCAAAATCCAAGAATCAATGAAGAAGAAGAAAAGCAAATAAAGCAAAAACTGAACAAAACAAAAGTTCAGAAAATCCAACAAAATCAACAAATCAAGCAATTAAACTTAAACCAATTAAATTTGTGTCTGCTGGTTTGTTAAACATTAACTCTTTCCAAGAAATTAAACTAAGTCCTAAGAACAAATCTCACTCTGATCTGAAAACGGGTTCAAATTCTAAGACTTCCGCTATTACTAAAAGATTTGTTCCTAAGGAATCCAAGAAGGAAGTTCATGAACAAAAGATGAAAACTAATTCGTCAAAGAACAAAATGTCAACTCAAAAGCAAAATTTGACAAATAAAAAACAATTGAACTTTTTGACGCCAAAATATAAACAAGAATCAAATATAGCGTCAACATCAAAAGTTAACAAGCAATTGTTCAAATCTCCACAGAGGTACTGTGAAATTTGTGATATGTACCATCACAATACTTATGAGTGCTTTTTCAATAAGTACTGTCACATCTGTGACATAAGGAATCATTCTACAGTAGAGTATTATTTTAACAAATATTGTACCTATTATGATGAGAGAAATCACAACGCTAAAAATTGTTACTTTAGGAAGAGTTCACCTAATAGAGTATTTGCCAATTGAAACCTGAGCAAAGGTTATGTTAATCCTCAGTAGCTGAGAAATCAAACTGATGGATTTCAAAGATTAACTAACAACCTTCTTTAGGTTTGAGGTCTTTCCAAAGAAACAATTATGTGAGACCAAAACAAGTTCTGAATGATCAATTCATACCAAGAGCTATAAGAATGAATAATAAAAATGTTGGTAATCAATATTTTTCAAAAGTTGGTCAATCAACTGGTATGAATACTTACAAAAATAATCAACAAAAAATGCCTAACAAAATTGGTAAATTCATTAAGAACAAGCCATATTTGAATACTCTTCATTTCAAGCAATTTACCATTGTTGATAAATTTGAAAAACCCAAGACCATCTCGGTTTGGGTAGATACATCAACTTAAATTTCTTTGTTATGCAGGTACGTCTGAGAAGACCGCTCAATACTTGATATGTGGATAGCGGGTGTAGCCGGCACATGACAGACAATCATGCCTTACTACAAGATTTTAAGTTAAAGGATGGAACACATGTCGCCTTTGGTGGTTATGTAGGTGGAAAGATAACAGGAGAAGGAACAGTATCCAATGTAATAATAAGCTTCGATAAAGTCAACTTCTGTTCTCAGTTGAACTTTAATCTTTTAAGCGTATCCTAAATATGTGATAAATCATATTCTTCTCTATTTGATGATTCTTTTTGTTATATCTTGAAGCCAGGTTTTTAGATTAGCAAGGATTGAGTGATTGTTAAAGCTGAAAGGGATCGAGATGTATATAAACTGGATGTGTCTCAAGTTGATCCATCAATTGAAACAACCTGCCTAATTGCTAAAGCATCAAATGATAAAAGTCAGCTTTGGCGTAGACGTCTCGGGCATTCCAATTTCATGAACATGAACAAGCTTGTAGCAGGAAATCATGTTATTGGACTTCCATCCAAGAAGTGTGCAATGACTAATCACTGCTCAACATGTCTGAAGGGAAAGCAACATAGAGCGTCTTATAAGACCAAGCCGATAAACTCAAATTTCAAACCACTCCAGATTTTGCACATGGACTTCTTTGGACCAACCAATGTCAAGAGTATTGGAAGAAGATCATATTGTTTAGTTATCATTGATGACTATACAAGATTTTCATGGGTTTTATTTTTTAATGCTAAATCTAAAATGGCTAAACTATTAAAAGGATTTATCATTAAAGTTGAAAATCAACTAGATCATAAAGTGAAGATAATAAGAAGTGATAATGGTACGGAATTCAAAAATGCTAACATTGACATGTTTTGTGCAGAGAAAGGAATAGCTTATCAGTTCAGTGCTCCAAGAACTCCTCAACAAAATAGAGTGGCTAGAAGGAAGAACAGAACACTAATTGAGGCTGCACGATCTATGTTAGCTGATGCTAAAATTCCGATCA
The DNA here is from genome assembly GCA_018326465.1 of Flaveria floridana. NCBI lineage: Eukaryota > Viridiplantae > Streptophyta > Magnoliopsida > Asterales > Asteraceae > Flaveria > Flaveria floridana. The sequence goes on along the minus strand of BJCO01794418.1, from coordinate 18,574 downwards.
CTTTCTGGACTGAAGCTATCTCAACTGCGTGTTTTGTCCAGAATCGAACGTTAATCGTGAAAGATAAACTGAAAACTCCATAGGAGTTGATGTTTGGCAAGAAACCAAACATTGATTTCCTTAAATATTTTGGTTGTCCAGTCATGATTCTAAATTCAAGTGATCATCTAGGAAATTTGAAGCAAAATATGATAGTTGATTTTTCATTGGATATTCATCTGTTTCAAAAGCTTATCGAGTTTATAACTCTATGACTAATGTTATAATTGAAATATTCAACGTTAAATTACTGGAAAATTCATTTCCACCAGTTTCAAATGGTCCTGCTTGGGTATTTGATTTAGATTCATTGTCAAACTCTTTTCATTCTAACTTGTTTGATCAATCTAACTTGCTTGATTCTACAGATAAGAAGAAAGCTCAAGGGGATCTTGGTTCTTTTAGTGATGACTCAGATTTAGATGACCTAGATGATCAAAGCCCATATTACCCATTCCTCTCTTTTGTCAAGGATTCTACGATTCGATTTAATGAAAAAATGATCAATCTAATCAAGATTCAGATCATTCAGTTTTAGAAGGTCAAGATGTTTCTCAACCACTTCCTAATGATGGTACTGAATTTATGCAACCTGAGTCTGGAACATCATCCATCTCTGGTGATGTAGTTGATACTGGTAATCTTGATTACTTTATCAACTCACCGACTCAAGTTCCAAATTTCAATCCACACTCTTTTAGCCTACTTCATCAGCTCTCCAACTTGAATCAAACAAATCTAGATGTTAATATTCAAGGTGATGAGATTCCGATATCTTGTATTCACAAAAACCATCCAACATCTTAGATTACTGGTCCATTGAATGAGAGAACAACAAGGAGTAAATCAGAACAAGCAAACATGTGCTTATACTCTAGTTTTCTTTCTCAAATTGTTCCTAAAAACATTTTCGAAGCGTTAAAGGACAATGGTTGGATTGAGGCTATGCAAGAAGAATTACTGTAATTCCGCAAACAATAAGTGTGGAATCTGGTGGATTTACCTGAAGGAGAAAATGCTATAGGCACAAAATGGTTGTTTAGGAATAAAACCGATGATCGAGGAATAGTCATTAGAAACAAAGCGAGACTAGTTGCACAAGGATACACACAAGAAGAAGGAATTGATTATGATGAAGTGATTGCTCCAGTTGTAAGACTTGAATCCATTCATGTCTTTCGGGATTATGCATCATTTATGAAATTCAAGGTGCATCAAATGGACGTAAAAGGTGCATTCTCGTACGGTCCACTCACTGATGATGTGTACGTGACGCAACCTCCAGGTTTTGAGGATGCGGAATTTCCACATCGGGTGTACAAGCTTAGTAAAGCTCTATATGGACTCCATCAAGCACCTAGAATCTGGTATGAGACATTGTCACAACACTTAATCCAACATGGTAACACGAGAGGGAAAATCGATCCAACTTTATTCATAAAGAAGGATGCTGATGATCTCTTATGTGTGCAAGTGTACGTTAACGATATCATATTTGGTTCTACCAGTCTGACATCTCGTATTCACAAGAACCATCCAACATCTTAGATTATTGGTCCATTGAATGAGAGAACAATGAGAAGCAAATCAGAACAAGCTAACCTTTGCTTATACTCATGTTTTTTTTCTCAAGTTGTTCCTAAAAACATTATCGAAGCGTTAACGGACAATGGTTGGATTTAGGCTATGCAAGAAGAATTACTGCAATTTCAAAAACAAGAAGTGTGAAATCTTGTAGATTTACCTGAAGGAGAAAATGTTATAGGCACAAAATGGTTGTTTAGAAACAAAACAGATGATCGAGGAATTGTCATTAGAAATAAAGCGAGACTTGTTGCACAAGGATACACTCAAGAAGAAGGAATTGATTATGATGAAGTATTTGCTCTAGTTGTAAGACTTGAACCCATTCGTGTCTTCCTTGCTTATGCATCAATCATGAACTTCAAAGTGTATCGAATGGACGTTAAAGGTGCATTTTTATATGGTCCAATCACCGATGATGTGTATTTGAAGCGACCTCCAGGTTTTAAGGATGCAGAATTTTCATATCGTGTGTACAAGCTTAGCAAACCTCTGTATGGACTACATCAAGCACCTAGAATCTGGTATGAGACATTGTCACGACACTTAATCCATCAAGGATACATGAGAGGGAAAATCTATCCAACTTTATTCATAAAGAAGGATGCAGATGATCTCTTATGTGTGCAAGTGTACGTTGACGATAGCATATTTGGTTCTACAAGTTCAAAGCTGTGCAATGAATTTGAAAAAATCATGAAGTCTCGATTTCAAATGAATTCTATGGGAGAAATCAACTTCTTTCTTGGACTACAAGTTCAACAATCTGCAGATGGTATATTCATCAATCAAGAGAAGTTTGTTGACAAGCTTTTGAAGAAATACAAACTGCAAGATTGTCAGTCCATCAGAACTTCAGCTGATGTAAACTCCAAGATTGAGCATGATCCAAAAAGAAAATCAGTTGACCAAACTTTATATAGATCTATGATTGGTTCTTTAACGTATCTTACTGCATCTAGACTAGACATAATGTATGCTGTTTGTGTCTGTACCAGGTATCAATCAGACCCGAAGGAATCCCATTTAATTGCTATCAAAAGGATATTCAGGTATCTCAAAGGTAAACCGGCTTTAGGGCTAGGGTATTATTATGAGGGAAACTTTGAGTTACATGGATATACTGATAGTAATTATGGAGGATGTTGTCAATATAGAAAATCTACTATGGGTGGATGTCAGTTTTTAGGTCCCTGATTAGTCTCGTGGCAATGCAAGAAACAAACAAATATCTCTGTTCCAACCGCAGAAGCTGAGTACATAGATGCTTCAGCAGGATATTCTCAAATCCTTTGGTTATAAAACCAACTGCTGGATTATAGGTTCAATTTTCTTAAAACACTAATTTACATTGATGACATTGCTGCTATGTTTATTACAACTAATCCAATCCAACATTCAAAAACAAAACATATCGAGTTTCGATATCATTTTCTCAGAGATAACTCTTTAAAAGGTTTAATGATTTTGATTTAAATTGCAACTGAAAAACAGTTGGCAGACCTATTTACTAAAGCCTTCTTACTAAGACGGTTTGAGTATTTAGTGGAGTCAATTGGTCTTATTAACCATGTGTAAAACTGGTTTTTAAGCTTGTTAGTTCTTTGAGTCTTAACATGATCAGAACCCTCCCTGATTCAAAAGATCATAGCAAGAGAATATGTCAAAGTTAATTGCCTGATTGTAGTTTGTGCATGTTTGTTTTCTTTTCACAGAAAAACCAAATACAAAAATAGAATCCAAAATCAAAGATAAAAATATAAAACAAAAACTACAAAAATAGAGTCTTTCTAGTTAATTCATGTTTTAGGAATGAATATGTTTTTGCAACATGTGAGAAATGATGGTACATTAGTGAGATCAGTTGCATATTTCACTCGACAATAAAGTCTGACATGATCAAATATGATGTGTAGACAATATCTTGCTACTATACTAAAAAAGTAAATTCTTGTGATTCAACTAAATCATCTATGCATGAATGTGTGTTCATCTTAGTACTAATGAGTAGTATTAGCTTATCAGATTGACTGCTTGTAAAGTTACAACACTCACACCTGGTGGTGATATGACTAACCATGAGATCTGTTACAAGCATCATCTTACTTCTTTGTTATGAGTCATCATAGACCTGAAGTGATGAGATATCTGTTGTTGTAAGTGATTAAAGACCTGGATATTCCCATTTGATGCAAAAGATGCCAATGTGCATAACCCATTCAAATGGATGTTTAGAGTTTATCAAATGGTTTATCCTTGATAATTCTCTGCTAAATTATCAACATGAACTCTGGTTATGCATATATGTTAGGTAATAACTTGAGGATGTGTGCTTTCTTGCATGTCTTGATAATGGTTGATCTCTCTAAGTCTATGTGTGAGTCACATCATGTCATACCTAATTCTAACCTAATCAATCCAAGAATTGAAAAAGTAAGTGAGCTGATTCTTTTATAAAAAACACTCATTTTCTGCCATTGGATCTTGTGTCTCCTTTGTTGTGAAATGAATTACCTGGAACACACTTGATCAGGATTTATTCATTGTCTATGACTATTCACACTTTATTTTCTTTTAATGTGCTGATCTTAACTGATATGATCTTATTGCAGACATTGATCCTATCGTAAATATTAGATTTTTTATTCTGCTTTAATTTTGATTTTATGCATGTTTTATGTATGCAGGAAATTTAATAATGACTAGTGTGATCTTCTTGTGACAACTTGAGAAACTTCTAAGTTTATAAAACTTAAAAGTTTAGGGGGAGTAATAAAAGTAAGAGTTTCTAAGAAAATCAAAATTTAAAATGTTTGAATGAAAAGGATGAAGCTAAATGTTCAAAGCATGTGTTTGTTTGATAATGTAAAAATTTGATAATGTAAAAATAAGCCTATAAAAATTTTCTAGTGGAAAAGCTTCTTGCAAATTTTCTAAATGAGATAATTTTTTTTAAATTTGAGACTAAAATAAAGGGAAATTGTTTTTTGAAAAATTAAATAAAAATAAAAGGGTTTAAATGTCAAAAGTTCAAAATGAAGGGTCAAAAATGTAAATTTTGGGAAAAAGTGAAAATTATGAAAATTATTTGAATATTATTATGTGAACTGTACTAATGTGTCTAAACAGTGTTAAGGTGGAAGATGTGAAAAATATACAAGAGTATGGAAACTCATGCGCCTAAATAATGGCCATAAGTCCAAGTAGGAGCATGATGAGTTTTCAGAAATTTTACAAGTGTTTGGGCTTTTTTCATATGCTCATGTGCCTGAACAGTTGTCATACGTCTGAAAAATTGGTTAAGTGTTGGGCATTTCGACATGCTCATGTGCCCACACAGTACCAGACGTTTAAAGTGAAAACATTCACCACATGTTGGGCGTTTCATATAGTCTCATGTGCCTGAACAGTGCAAAAGCGCCTAAACAGTGCTTATGCGGCTGAACGTGCTCATGCGCCTAAACAGTACTTATGCGGCTGAACAGTGCTCATGCGCCTAACCTCATGCGCACAAACAATGCTCATGCGCCTAAAAACTTAGTGATAAATACAACTTCATGCACACAAACAGTGCTCATGAGCCTAGAATTTTCACTTAGTATATAAACAACACTTTGCCTTTTTCACTCATTCGCACTCCTAAAATCCCCTAAACTCAGTCGACTCTCGGTTTCACTTCATTACATTCATCTTAATTGTTTGTCCTGATATATTGTGATCGACAGATTATGTACTTAATTGTAAACGTAAGTTCATAATCAAAATCATTCCAATTCAAGTATATGATTCAAAATCAGTCGGGTGTTTCAAAGCCATTTAGGCGTTTCGAACCCTAAAAATTAAAAAATTTGAAATTTGTGCATTAAAATCAAACTAAGAACTAAAATTGATAATTCATTGTTAATGAACACTTGATTTCAAGCATTTTGACAAATAGAACATTGAATTTCATGAACTTTGATCAAATGTTGTTCTTCATCAGTCGATTGATGAAGATGAATAGTCTTGAATTTGAATTTTTTAATAAAAAATTAAATTGTTCAATAATTTTGATAAAGTTTTAATTGGATTAGTGTGTTTTAAAACAAATATACAATTGTATTTACCATGATTTGGACAGAATTTTTTAATTCTAGAAAAGTCTAAGTACAAGTTGATGTAAAACAAAATTTTAATGTTTAAAACATAATAATTCATTAAAATTTAAATCAAAATTTGTCAAAATCAAATTGTTTAAAAATCAAAGTGTCTAAATTTCTAGTTTTCATTTGTGCAGATGGATGATTTAAAATTTGAGCCAAAGCATAATGTTGCTGCTTTGCTCAATGAGGATGTACAAAATGCAGTTTCATATGAGGAGATGATTAGATTTTTGCTGAGGACCCAATATGTTTATGCCATGTGTTACCAGCCTGTAATTTACTCAAGATTGATCAACAAATTCTGGAACACAGCCTCAGTAGAAATGGATGATAATGGAAGAAAGGTTGTGAGGGGTTTTGTCATCAATGACAGAATGATAGAAGTATCAGAAGAGTCTATCAGATTTGCACTAAAATTAGGACATAATGATCCAGAAGACATGTCTAAGCTGTCTTTCAATGAATGCATACATACTTTCATGGAAATGGGTCATCCTGATCATTTTCCTAAGAAGCAATTCCTTAGAGCAAGAGTTTATAACCATTGGAAGCTTTTATGCTACATCTTTCAGCATTGCATGTCCAAAAGGAGTGTTGAATGGAATTCATTTCCAGTGGACATTGCATCCCTGATAGTTGCCATTGCTACTAATAGAAGATTGAATATGACCAAGTGGATTCTAAATGGATTTATCTTCAACCTTGAAAAAGGTATCAGGAACTAGTATCTGATGTTTCTAAGGTTCCTGCAAATGATCATAAATGAAGAATATCCAAATTTCCAAGTGCATGGTGTTGGTGGTGATATCTTGGAACTTGAGCATATGATTGAGATATAATATAAAAGATTGGCCATGATCACAGGTGCTCCAAATGTACCTATGTTTCAATACATGAGGGATGTTGCTAATGATGATGTAGATATCAACTTAGATCACTTCCACTTGATAGAAGGTGAACCAGTGGATCCTGCTGATCTAGTTGATGATATTCCACAAGTCATATCTGATGATGACGATGATGAAGGTGATAATGACAATGAAGAGCATGGAGATGATAGTGAAAGCTCCTCAAGCAGTGATAGTGATGATGATGGTGATGCTGATGGTGATGATGGTGAAACTAAGGCACATCAATCTGATAGTTGTGAGAAGATTGTGTCTGATCATGGTGCTGAGACACATGATGCTGGTGAAGGAACATCTGATAGAACGATTCATGATGAAGCTATGACTGAAGCTCAAGGTGATGAGGAAACAGATGCTAATGTGCATAGAGAAGATGTTCAAAATCAAACCTTTGATTTTTATTTCATAGATGCTATGTTATCTGAGCCAGTATTTCAGAGCTCCACTCCAATAGAAGCTGAGGAAATTCCAGTTGCTACAGCACACAATGTGTTTGTACAAGCTGATGACATTGTTGATGTGGATGAGCTTAAAAAGTTGAAAGAAATGACTATGGCTCAAGAAAAGATAATTGTTGATTTGACAGAAGAAAATTTGCAGTTAAAAGATATAATTAAAAAGAAAGATGATGAGATTGTTACTTTGATGAAAGATAAAGATGAAACCATGAAAACCTTTGAGGTAATGATTCGAGACTATGACTTAATGGAGGAAAAATACAAAAAGTTAACTGAAGAACATAAGGCGATGAAATAGGAGTTAGCAAAACTAAAAGACAATCAAAAGTCTGATTCTCCCGAGCTTGTAATTGTGTCTGAAATCAATCCAATTGATATTGAGAAAGCTCCTGTAGCTGACAAGGGAAAAAGAAAGGTAGATGATCCAGTGTTAGCTGAATCTTCTTCAAAAGTACAAAAGATAGGTCAAAGTCAGGAAGAACAAGAGCAATATGTTCAAGAAAAGATTGGTGCTCTTGAGGACATAGAAGATGAGTTTGGAGATGATTGGTATGATGAAGTTCTTGAAGCTAAAGATATAAATGAAGCTAACTTTGAACAGAACTTCACACCAGTTGAAACAACTCAAGATGATATACCAATTGACTTTAAAGATAGATATAATTATTTGGTAAGGATGAAGTATAACAGAGTATTTTTGGATGGTTTTACAGTTTCACAAATAAATGAATAATTTGAAAAGTGTATTTCTGTTGAGACTGTGGCTCCTGTAGATCCAGATAAGATTATTGTTGAGCATGGTGAGTGAAACCCACTTCAAGAAAGCATTAATGTAGAGGATATGCCTAGTTCTGAGCTTCATCATCCTGATCCGGAAGATATGAGTATTCTAGCTCTAAGATCATGGTTACAAGCTAGAAACTATCCATGGAAGAGGCTCAAAATACTTCAAGGTGAATCTTTAAGGATTCTTGTCAGAAGCTTTCAAGCAACTAAAAAGCAATCAAACAAGATGATTATACTTGATACTAACAATCCTCAATACTTAGAGATCACTAAGAGGACATGGATGTTGAAACCACAAGAGATCAGGTCGACGGCTCAAAAGACCAGTGTGTATGAAAGGAGAAAAGAACTCATGAAGATGTTTCCTAAATCAGAGAAACAAGCTTATAAAATTTCTCTCGATCAGACTCAATTGTTTAATAAAGCACGACCGACTAGAGACTTGGTCAGGAATGTATTGCAGAAAGGACAATCAATCTCTGAGCTATTAAATGCTATGATTGCTCCTGATTCTACAAACCAAGTAAAGATAGTTGCGTGGAAGAACGATGAAGTGTTTGATGCTTTCCTGATTAAACAACTTAATGCTGTTTGTGACGTATATCATTTCTACTCGAGCATTATCAAGCTTCCAGTTCAAGACCTAAAGGAGTTGCATAAACTGCCTTTGATTAATCCGACTGGTGCAAAAAGAGGGGAAATGTTTATTGAGTTTCTACACCGAGGGATAACTCGAGCTAGTTCATTTTTGGAAACTAGATGTTCACAAGAAGACAAAGAATATTTTTCTACTTTGAAGAAGAACGGAAAGTTAAAAGGAAACAAATTAGAAGATGAATACTTCTTAATTGAATTCTATGATCAATACTTCAAGAAGGTGATCACTCCAGGATTAAAAGTTATTGAAGGGGCTCAAAAGTCTAAACCAATCCTGAGATGGTTCTACAATACCGAAACATTTGAGCTTAAATTGGTCAGAAATCTCGAGAATTGGGATGATGACATGATCACACTTTTTGGTGTTTTTGAGCTTAAGTTGTTACACCCAAGTTACATTTCATTCCTGACAGTCCAAAAGTTTGAAAGGGTATCTCTTGAGATTGCTGAGAATGATAAGAAATACTTTCTCTCAATTATTAAAGTAATGAATGTAGCAATGGAGAGAATATCATTAAGGAAAGCGTTCGCTTATGCTAACATTGTCAAGAAGGACATCAAGGAGATTGAATTTATGAGGATATCGAGTAAAGGTGTGTTGGAGGTATACTCAAAAGGAAGTTCTAAGCCTATCGAGCTGTATGCAAATATCGATATTACGGGCCTATCGAAACATACACTAGAGGTAATGAACAAGATGGAAATAAAGACAAATGAGGCAAAGCTTGAACAAGGTATCTTAGCAAACAAGTTCAAATCTGCAATTGCTAAAGCCTTGAAGGAACAAGAACTATACAAGGAGAAGGCCATGTTCAAGATTAAAGAAGAACCGGAGGATTACTTTAAAGTTTGAAGATAGAAGAAAAGAAGACTGAACCTTGAAAGAAGACAAGAAGACTAAAGAAAGATGAAGACAGAAGATAAATGAAAAGAAGAAGACAAAAGACTGAAGAAAAAAGAAGACAAAGGATGCAGAGAAGAATGAAGATTAAAGAAAATGTAGACAAAGCTAAGAAGATAGAAGATTTTAAAGACTAAAGGCTATGTAAATCTTAGGGGAGTATTGTTAGTACTTCTTAAAGATTAACATGTTGTCTTTATTTGTGTTTTATATAAGTTTTTGTCATAGTATAGGGACTAGTCTTGTAAATAGCAGTTCCTTGTTTATTGATAGTATAAATAGCTTAGGGGTTGTTTGATAATATCTGAATGATTAAGTGCTGAACCAATAAGAGGTCTGAACGATTAAGTGCTGAATCATTAAGAGGTCTGAACCATTAAGCGCTAGTATATCGTTTAACTATTCAAAGGCAAATGTCTGACCAATTCGGATAAGATGTCTTAGCCATTCAGCATTAGACCTCTTAACCATTCAGTATTAGTATAATGCTTAACCATTCAGAGGCAAATGTATTAACCATTCAGACATTTGCTCGCAAAACAAATAGTCTGAACCATTAAGTGCTGAACCATTCAGACATCTAAACCATTAAGATGCTAATTAAGAGGCTGCCAAACAGCTCTTTAGACTTGTGTAGGTTAGAAAGACTTTGAACGAACTGCTCTACACTTGTAATTGTCTTTACTATTATCAATAAACTTCTATGAATTTTTCTTAATATTGTGCATTGATTTGTTTACCGTGTTTGTATTTGATTGAATTGCCTTCTAATATCATCACAGATCTATACATTTGATCCTATCATAAGGCACCCTCAATTAAATCCCGAATGAAAGTAGAATTACAAAAGTTGTTTAAGGCTAAAAAATAAACTCACATACGGATAAATTGGGTAAAAGTGTTATAGTTTATATGATTAAATATTTTTACTAGATTATTGCTTTTAAGGATGTCATAAAAAACGAATTTTAATTTTATTTGGATGTCAATTGTTTACTTATTTATTTCCCGAAAACATATATTTATAATTTGGTTATTAAAAATTATTTAAATTTTTTGGTTTCTTGTCACAAAATTAATGATTAAGTGATTTTTATAAAAAAATTTAAATTTGAACCTTTTTAGCAAAGTGTCAAATGTATGTCAATTACCCCATCCCCACACTTAAAATTCACATTGTCCCCAATGTGATTAATAAATTAAAACTAGAAAAGGTAATGAAATAACTCCCCTAAAAATGATAAATTTGACTCACGCCTTAAATTGTGAAAATCTTCAGGATCACCTAAAATATCATCAATTTATTGAAAACATTAAAATCTTAAACACACAAAATAAAAATAAAATGACATAAATTAAAAGATAGATTGGCACAAAACAGTTGTGCCCGGGCCCTGAAAATAATACAGTTTTCTAGGGATTTATGGTTGGATATCCCCCCACTCATGATACATTCGGTTCCTGATGTACGTGACATCATTGCTCAAGTCATCAACTCAGGAATGCAGATTTTTGACTCGGTTGAAGGCTTGTTGTGCATATTCCAATGATCCCCTTGCATGGTTGCTGGCAGTTTGGATTGCTTTATAAAGGTCTAACATACTCGATAATTCTCCAACGTGTGAACTGGAAGCCCTGGCTTCTTCATGTTGTGCCGGTATATCGAGGTCCATGATGATTTCCTCAGGATCCGCCGGATCCCAGATTTGTCCCTTCCTGTCCATAAACCTTGGCTGCCATTTGGTAAGGTTGTTATCATGTAATACTTGTACAAATGCTCAAATGCAACAATCCTAGCATCACTCCTTCAGTTCCCTCCGTGTTACACCCATAGCTATCGTATAGGTTCAGAATCTAGCTTCCTCCAAACATTGGTGTTGGAGCATCTGTAGTTGCATTTCTAGCAGAAAGATTACAATACAAATATCCAATATTGCATGGCAAATGATTCATCATACAATATAAATTGAATAAGTCCCTCAAACTAACAACTCCCTTGCTTTGACCACGAGCTGTTATCGAATGCCTAAGCAACCGATGTATGTAACACAACAGTGGGTCTCGAATCTGACTGCTTTTGGTTTTACTCGAGTTTAACACCCCGGTTCCAATTCTCTCCTAGAATGCTTTTCTCATGGCACCATTTTTCGCATCCTTACTTTACTCGTCTAGAAAGGTATGGTATGCTAGTATTCCTGATATTACTTCCTCTTCCATTTCTTGTTCTGTATAGATACCGAGAGACACGAACAAGGCTATGGATGTTTATTGCCAATGTCCACGTAGTCTGAGTGAAACTGCTTCATCATCCCATAGGTCAGAGTCTTTCATACTAAATCTGAAAGATGCTAAGAATTCAAGAGTTAGTTCAAAAATAGAAGGTTTGTTTTGTGAAAACAGACGCTTCCACTAAATACTCAATAAATTATTATATCTTCGATCTTTCTGGTAGCCGCCAAGGTTTCTTCATCAGCTTGCAAATATGACTTTTTTGCCCTTTGTAACAGTCTTTGCAGCTGGTCAGGACACCATCTTTCATGGCTCCCCTCAAATAGCAAATAGGGGTGATTCATAATCCTGAAATTTCAGACAAATAAGTTAAACTATACGAAACAAGATTATGGAATAGTTTCATCATGTTAGTAACAAACATGAGTTTCATGAGACATAACACCATATTTGTTCAGCTCATGTTTAAAAACACTAAAAAGTTTGACATTCAAGAAAAACTGTTAAACATGAGGGTGTGTCTTGTGAAACATGGGGGTGCGGTTAACATTTTGAGGTATGAAATTTTAACTCGAGCACGCGTGGTTTTGTTTGTAAACCTTTGATTAAGCATGGGTTTAACATTTTCTTGCTTGAAAAAGCAAAGATTACACATGTATCATTTTAATCACTTATTAATAATTTAAGATACCCAAAATATATAGTGTTAAATCATCACATGTTTGACAATTGAACTATTGTCACTTCAATGTTCTTAACAATGATTCAACCACGAATTATAAAGATAGTATTTTTAACAGTGAAAGAAAAAACATACTAACATCTAACTAAACATAGTAATTAACATTAATCAAATACAAAGATAAGCATGAACAAGAAGGCTTAAAGTATTCATCATTCCATAGGACTTTTAGTTACAAGGTTTATATATAATTGCTAGGATTTCGGTTGTTTAGAGACCTAATCACCTAACTACATGTAAATGACCATCACTATGCTAGGAATTAGTAATACTAACCTCCTGGACAATCACATTTGAAAAGAAATGGAAGAACTCTTGAAAATAAGAAAGAAAAATAGAAAATGTCATGAAAATTGAAGTGGATACGGGTTCTTGCAGGCATGCATTCGATATTTATCATTAGGAATTGATGGGGAACAAGATAAATGGCTGAAACAAGCAAGAAAATGTCATTTCTTGTTGAGCACGGGGGCATGCCTTTCTTATGCTACCCGGTTTCAATTTTTTATTGTTCCGTTTTTCTGTTTCGCACGTTACGCAATTTACCCGGTTAAGTTTTATCACTTCCAAATCATCAAAAAAGTTATGAAAATAGTCCTAGAGTTAATTAAAACAAGCCAAATGACAATTACATTTCTTAAGTTCCTACAGTTACATAGTACATTAAAAGTTGAGAGCCTGAAACTTCAAAACTAGACTCCTTAACGTGTATTAGCGCACATAATACATCGCGAAATTCTTCTAAAAGAAGCCTCCACACTTTGAAACTTAAAACATTGTGGTTGTCGATTTCAGTGGCATTTTTAATCGTATAAGGTCCAGCCCAACGTGATTTTAGCTTTTCGGGAAACACACGTAAATGAGAGTTATAACATAAGACACATTCTCCCACATGAAATCATTTAATGTTCTTTAATCGAGAGTCGTAAAATTTCCTTGTCTTTTTCTTATAAACCCTAGCGTTCTCATATGCTTGTTCTCTCAGTTCCTCTAGTTCGTGGATTTGTAGAAATTTATTTTTTCCTGTAATGCCTTGGTCTAGGTTTGCTGCTTTAAGTGCCCAATAGGCCTTGTGCTCTAGTTCCACAAGTAGATGACACAACTTCCCATAAACTAGTTTGAACGGTGTTGTGCCAATGGGAATCTTATAAGCTGTTCGAAAAACCGATAATGCATCATCTAGATTAGTAGACCAATCCTTGTGATTTTGTCCTACGGTTTTCTCAAGGATTTTTTTGATGCCTTGGTTAGTGACTTTAGCTTGCCTATTCACTTGTGGATGATAAGCAGATATAAAGCGATGGTGCACTCCATAACAAGCCATTGCTCTCTCGAGCTGGTTGTTATAGAAATGCATTCCTCGGTCACTAATTAAGGCCTTGGGGGCACCAAAACGAGAGAATAGTTTCTTATGGAACCTAACAATGTTTCTTGCATCCTTGGTAGGTAGGGCTTAAGCTTTGGCCCATTTTAAGACATAATCGACTGCTACTAAGATGTAATGATTGCCAAATGACACCGGGAATGGCCCTATGAAATCAATACCCCATATATCAAATAACTCGCATAATTGAACGAGTTTTTTGAGGCATATCATCCCTCGTTGAGATATTGGTTGCTCTCTAACATTCATCACAGGTGCGTACCATGTTGTGAGAATCCTTGAAGATCGTGGGCCAGTAAAATCTAGAGTCAAAGACTTTCTTGGCTATTAGGGTTTGCTCCATGGTGTCCTCCTGTGGGTCCTTTATGATAGTGCTTTAGAATCTGTTCCGCTTCATTTCCATATAAGCATCCTAAGAGAAGTTGGTCTGCAACAATTCTAAACAGATACAGGTCTTCCTAATAGTAATGCTTAATGTCACTAAAGAATTTATTTTTTTGCTCATAAGTCATTCCTTTGAGTAGGATTTTGCTTTCCAAGTAATTCACGAAATCGACAAACCAAGGATGTTCATCGATTGAGGATTGGATGTTCATAAGGAATTTGTGAGGAAAATTATTGTTTATTTTGAATTCCTCAGTTTCTGAAGGATTTGAATCTTCAAGACCTGAGAGATGATCGGCCGCCAGATTTTCTGCTCCTTTCTTATTATGAATTTCAATCTCAAATTCTTGAAGCAGAAGTATCATCAATCTTGTCTTTGCATCTTGTTTGTTGAGCAGATAACAAAGGGCTACATGATCAGTGTAAACGATTATTTATGAAAGGATTAGATGCGAGCGGAATTTGTCAAATGTGAAAACTACCGCAAGAAGCTCTTTCTCGGTGGTGGTGTAATTTTTTTGTGCGTCGTTTAGGGTTTTGCTCGCATAGTGAATTGGATGGAATTGCTTATCTCTTTGTTGTACTAATACGACTCCTATCGTAAAATTGCTTGCATCGTACATGAGTTCAAATGGTAGCATCCAATCAGGGGAAACCATGATTAGAGCAGTGACAAGTCTCTACTTTAGCAAATCGAATGCACTAATGCATTTGTTGGAAAATACAAATTGTGCATCTTTCTTAAGAAGTTGAGTCATTGGTCGTGCGATTTTTAGAAATCTTTGATGAAATGACGGTAGAATCCTCCATGACCTAGGAAGCTTCTGATTTCTTTCACGGTTATGGGATGTGGAAGTTTTAAAATAGCACCATCTTTGGCTTGATCGACCTCAAGCCCTGCTTGAGATATCTTATGTCCTAACACTATTCCTTTAGTAACCATGAAGTGGCAATTTTCCCAATTAAAAATAAGGTTAGAATCTTCACATCTAACCAACATCTTTTCCAGGTTTTCAAGACATTGCTCAAATGAGTTCCTAAAGATGGAGAAGTCATCCATGAAAACTTCCATTGATTGTTCGATCATGTCATGAAAGATTGCTACCATGCATCTTTGAAATGTTACAGGGCATTACATAATCCAAAAGCCATTCGCCGATAAGCAAATGTGCCATATGGACAGGTGAATGTCGTTTTCTCTTTATCTTCAGGAGCAAAAGGAATTTGGAAATAACCTGAGAAACCATCATGAAAACAATAGAACATTTTTCCAGATAGTCTCTTAAGCATTTGGTTGATTAAAGGCAGAGGGAAGTGATCTTTCCTTGTGGCGTCATTGAGTTTGCGATAGTCAATTCAAACTCTCCATCATGTAACCGTACGAGTTGGAATAAGCTCACTCTTCTCGTTATTTACAACAGTCATTCCTCCTTTTTTTGGAACAACTTGGGCTGGATTGACCCAAGGCGAATTAGAAATAAGGTAAATCAAAGTGGCATCTTGCAGTTTGATTACCTTTTTCTTCACCACCTCTTGCATGCTCAGATTTAAACGTCTTTGAGGTTGAATGACGGATTTGAAGTTTTCTTCCATCACTATTTTGTGAGTGAAAAAGGATGGATTGATTCCCTTATTGTCCATGATTTTCCATGCAATTTCTCTTTTATGTGCCTTAAGCATATTAAGCAATTTGTTCATCTCATCATTTGATAAGGCAGATGAGATTATGACAGGAAGTTGAGATGTGTTCTCAAGAAAGGCGTATTAAAGATGAGACGGAAGTTCTTTGAGCTCTAAAACTGGAGGGTCTTCGATAGAAGGTTTGGCTTAGGGTCTTGTTCTTGTTCGATGATCTCAAAGGCTTCTTGATAAGATGATGTTTCATCAACTTCTAGTTCTGGAATGATTTGATTCTCATAGATGGGTTTAGTGGTTTGGACCTCTATTAATTGAGTATTGCATGCTTCAATTTGAAGAGTGTTCTTTAAGCAAAAGCTTATGATCAAATCGCAAACATCAATATAATATAGTGAGTAATCATGATATTGAGGATGTTTCATGGATTGTCC
Source organism: Flaveria floridana (assembly GCA_018326465.1). Lineage (NCBI taxonomy): Eukaryota > Viridiplantae > Streptophyta > Magnoliopsida > Asterales > Asteraceae > Flaveria > Flaveria floridana. The sequence goes on along the minus strand of BJCO01794418.1, from coordinate 2,291 downwards.
TATGTCGAATGTTACTTCCTCCTTTTCCACTCAGAGCATGAGTTTGCCGGTGCAAATATCAATGAGGGCTCAAGCAGTTGCTAAGAAAGGTCGACCTAGGATAAGAGAAACATTCTTATCCCCATCCATGTCAAGTATCGAAAAACCAACAGGCCATATGAATTTATCGATTTTAACTAATAGATTTTCAACGATGACCCTCGGATATTTAATAGAACGGTCAACTAACTAGATGCTCATACGGGTAGGTCTAGGTTAACATAAGTTATGCTTTTTAAAACCGCATAAGGCATAAGGTTAATGCTAGCACCTAAATCAGCTAATCGGTTGTTAACAGAAAGATTTCCTATTAGGAAAGGCATGGTGAAGCTCCCTGGAGCAATCATCTCTAGAGGTAGTTTGTTTTAAAGAACTATAGAGCATTCCTCATTTAAAACTACGTGTAGTAACTCCTCCAGTTTCCTTTTGTTTTACAACATGCGCTTTAAAAAATTTAGCATAATTTCGCATTTGAGCTAGGGCTTCCACCAAGGGTAGATTGATATGGAGTTGTTTGAACAACCCTAGGAATTTGCCATATTGTGCCGTCATTCGTTGTTGTCTCAAATGACTGGGATATGGTGGAAAATAGGGTGGTGGTGGCACGTATTTCTTGGCTGGTTCTTCAACAACAACAGGTTGACTTTGCTTATCACTTTCATTACTTGGATTTCGGTTTCCGTTTCTTCAAGGATGGGTTGTAATGTAGGTGCATCACCTTTGTGGTGATGGCTTTGACTTGAGCATTACGGTTTGTCTCAGTGTTGCTAGTGTTGGTTCAAGCACCTTTGAAGAAATTGAAGATTTCTAATTTATATTGAAAATGAAGATTTGAATAGCAAGAATCAACAAAATATTAGTCTAGGGTCTATTTTGTAAATATTACAAATTCTAATATAAATAACATACTTATCATTCATTGTAAGCATGGATGGATCACCACCAAGTGTGGGAATCATATTCCATCAACAACATCATCATATCATCATCCTTCATGGATGATGAATTCACCATCAAATCAATAAAAAGAAGCATTATTAAACACTTATGTGTTCATCATTATTGGATTTTAGCATCATTCCATCAAATTTTGATCATATTAATTGAATCATAAGATCCAAGCTCATCGATCCCATTCGAATCGGGAGTTCACAATTGGTATCAGAGTTGGACTTGATGGATTCATATTGATTTTGATCAGATTTCATAGTCAGATTGCTAAAATAAGTGGAGATTTTAAGAAAACATGAAGAAAAAGTTTTTGTTCTTCACTAGATCTATGAATTTGATGGTGGATCTGATGAAATCAACATGAATTTGATGTTATCTGATCATATTTATGATAGATTCATCAATTAAAAGACAAATTGATCAATTTTGGAGGCAATTTGATTAGAATTGGGCTTTCTAGTAGCATATGAACATTTACACACACTAGTGTGTGTGCTCTTGGTGTTTTCAAGAAATTCTCTGATCTGGAGCATGGAATTGGATCAATAGTTAGTTTTGATTCAGATTTGAGGTGCTACTACATCAATTCAACAATCAAACAAACAATACATGGTGAATTCAAAGCCAATCATTGCATTAGTTTTTGGGTTTTTGGTGTTCATGAGGTGCTAATCATAATTCAGATTTAGATCTGATTATGAATCAAAATTTATGTTAAATTGATATAGAAATAAGTTACAAATCAATTTGTTACAAAATTCAACAACTTTTTAGAACAATTTGGGTCAATTCTACATTGATCTAAGGATTGAATTTATGTGTTATGTGCTGAAAGTTTGGTTCAGCAAATGTACTACTGCTATAGCAGCTTGTACAAGTCTATTTAGCATCAAAAATCTGCAACAAAATCACATCATGTCTATCTATGGATAGCTAGTGGTTCGACTTCGTTGATGAGGTTTCTAATGAATAGCTTGTGTTTCCTATCCATTGATAAGCACATCTTCAATTGAACCTTTTGAGCAGCCCCTTGCAAACCTCCTTCATCAACAAAACCAAACAAAACACCTCATCAAATAGCCCCAATGTTGTTAGGACCGGATCGGACCGGCCGGTCCGACCGGTTCGACCGCGAATCGGTGGCTGGTCCGGTCCGGTCAAGGGTGATTCGTTTTTGGCCATTTGAACCGGCCGGTCCGAACCGAACCGGCGGTTGGACCGGCGAACCGGACCGGTTTTGACCGGTTTTCTGATTTTTTTTTTTTGATTTTAGTGGGTAAAAACGGGGTGTTAAACCATAA
>BJCO01794417.1:0-13233 GCA_018326465.1 Flaveria floridana | reverse complement strand
TGAAGAACCTGAAATGGAGAATATACAAACTGAGGATGATGTGATTGAAGCTGAGTTTGTGGATTTGGGTATAAATCTTGGAGATTTTACCGGAGAAGAACAGATGGGAAAACAACCTGAAACGACCGAACAACCCATTGAGAAGGGTCTGGTGGATGAGGAGGTTGATGATGAACAGATGGTGGATTATGACTCAGAGCCTGAGTTTTATGAGGTGGACGAAAGGCCTCTGACTTATGTAATTCAGAAGGGTGAAGATGAAAATGACATTATTGAGATGGAGAAGAGTGACTAGTTTGTGAGGGAGAAGGAACCAGAAGAGTTAACCCCACTATTCCAAAATATGGAAAGTCTGAAAAAGAAAGAGGCGGATAAGAAGATCGTGAGCTGGAAGTACAACCCCGACCTAAAAATGTTCATGATAAAAATTAGAGGGGGTTGAATCACTTATCTACACAAAAGGAAGGCATTCAAGACCTTGCCGAAATGGGACTTGAGAAGGTTGGCATCATTGCCTTTACTTGGAGCACATTTGAGTGAGCGGGCCAGATTTCTAGAAAAAGAAATCCAAAATGGGCTCAACGATAACTTTGAGGCTTTCGGGTTTATGAAAGCAGAAAGAAAGAGATCAAAGAAAGACAAAGACTGGGTCACAGGGAAGGGAAAGATTGTGTTGAGCGTAAAGCCGCCAAAGACGGTTCAAAGGGTAAGATTGGCAGATCCCTCCCCCTCTCGTCTAAAAGAGTTTGAGAAGTGGTTCTATGACAATCAGACGGGGGAGGCTGTTATTAGAGTCAAGGGTGGAATTGAATATCGAATCTTTGACCCAATGGAGTTGTTTGGATTTGCTGATGAAGATCTACTGGTTCTGTGTGAGAACCACATTAAAGCAGGGGCGGGAGAAGAAACAAGGAATGAAGCTAGCCTGTTTATGGTTGTAGCAAATAAGGTCAGAGGAGTAAGGGCGGAGGTGAAAGAGCTAGCTCAAAGGATTCGAGCTGAAGATGATTTGAACATGGATATCCAAGATCTGACGAAACAATTTGCAGAAGCAAGTGCTCATCCAGATGGAGCTAAAAGAGCAGGAGGTGACCAAGGCAAATCAAGTGCTCAATTTCAAGAAAAGAAATCTGCAGGAGCTGAACCATCAACATCAGGTGCAGGTACGGGGAATGCTGGAGCTGAATGAAGACATCAAGACAAGCAGAATGGGTGAGATCCAACCTAGGGGGAGTATTGAAAATCAAGATAGGTTGGACTCACCATTAGATTAGTATTTGTTTATCTTTCATTGTAATAGGATCTATGTTAGTTTCATTTGTATGTTTGTTTAGTTTAAATCTATATATATTTAGCTGTCTAGCGAAAGTATAGTTTCGGCCTGGCGAAACTGTTAGATTCTGCCGGCGAAACTATACTGGTTTAGATCATATTCACCCGGCGAAACTGTTAGTTTCTGCCGTGCGAAATTATAGTTTCGCCTGTATAGTTTCGCCCACAGCGAATCTATATGCGATACTATGACAGCTATATATAGATTTCTTTTGTCTAATTGTTAGACATCTTTGCAAAAACCCTAATCGTGTATTATTGTTGCAAGCGGCTATTGTAAGCTTGTTCTTTCTGAATACATTGAGCTTATTTCACTTCATCCACTATTGTTCATCATTAAAACCTTATTTGAAAGCTTTTTTGGTGTTATTTTGATCTTCTTCTCATAGTGTTTGTTGTGAGTGTTTGGTATTGAACGATTCAAGCATTCTACTGCACTGAAAACGAATCAAATGGACCAACAGATATTGGTCTTATAACTTAGAAATGAGATCTGATCTTGAGTCCTTAAACATCTTAAAATCTGATTTCAAAAGAGCTAAAAATGAGTATAAGTTAAAAATAGAGGACTTAAAGAAAACCATTTCAACTCTTAAACATGAGCATACCAACTACAGGACTCAAATCAAAGATCTCATCACTAAGTTAACTAAGTGGCATGCTGAGCTAGTGATTAGCAAAACCAAGGTAGAGGAACATGTTATTGAAGAGTGACCTTTAAGAACATGATATCCTCATCCCTACATTCCCAAGTATGTTATCAAAACAAACAGGGACTGGGATCTAGTGAGGTAGCTCCTCCAAACACTCTATTTTCTGTAAGATCTCCAGGTGTGGAACTAGTCAAGATGAGCTTCCTTCCATAGATCCATGTGATGAAGAGGATAAAGAGGAGAGAGTGAAAGATAGATATAGGAAAAGTGAAGAAGATCATCCTAACAGGGGTCACTATTCTCCTTAGGAGAGAACGAATTCAGGGATGACAAAGTCCAAGAGAAAGAACTTGATCTGAGCAGCCAAGAGAAGATCAAAGAGAGCTCAAGAGATCAACGCCGCCTTCAACTCTAAGCATAAACAAGTTTTTATCTATGCAGGTTTTGAAGTGGTAATGACTGAGGAAACAACTTTATACTCTAGTACCAAGAGTTCAAGTTCATGTCCAATTCATTCCTGTGAAGGAATGAAGGCTGATCGGCTGTGTAACACTGCTACACAGTATGAACCATCCACCTCCAAAGGCAAGCTTCACCCTAGGAAGCCTGCTACATCTGAAAGGATAAGGATGGAGATGGAAAGTGATCAAACTCAGTCATTCATACACAAGAAGACCCTAAGAAGAAAGCAAATTGACTACATTATGTGTGGCAGTACTTCTCATCTAGCTAAGGATTGCATCTACATTCCCAAAAGTACGGTAAACATAACAAAGAAGAAGACTTCTAAGGGGAACAAGAAGAAGAAAGCTTCAGAAGAAATCTGTATTTCTTTTGAAATCTCCAAAATGAAAATGAAGACAAGTGAAAAATTGCCTTTGAAAGAAAATTTGGTCTTGAAAGAAAGAAATGCTTCCGAAGTACTAAAGCTTCTGCAGCGAAAGCAAGATCTTCCAAATGGCCAGTCTCCAAAACTTTTGAATTTGTAAAAACTTCCAAAGCTTTGTAGGTCAAGTCTAATCTTCCAAAGGTGGTATGGAAGATAAAGGAAGACCATGTGATTGAAAATTCTTCATTAACAACAAACAATGATCCCTAAAGTATCAGTATAGGATCGATTACTATTGCATTGTCTTCAGTTCATTTTGAGAGCCTAAGACCACTGAGGCTTGGGTTTCCAAATGTAACTAACTCTCCTTTATTATGCAGGAATAGCTAAGGACCAAAAAGAATGTATGGATTATTGATAGTGGTTGTTCCAGGCACATGATAGGTAATGGCTCTTTGCTCCAAAACTTTAAAAGAATTGATGGAGGGTCAGTTGCTTTTGGAGTAGATGCTGGAGGTTACATTACTGGAAGGAGCAGGGTCACAAATAGTAAGCTCAGTATCAAGAAGGTAAACTTTGTTAAAGTGCTTGGGTACAACTTACTGAGTGTATCCTAATTTTATGACTAAAGACATAACATGCTCTTTACTTAGCATTAGTGCATTGTTCTCAAGACCCGGGTGGTCATTCCTCAAGAGCATATCCTGCTTAGAGCACCCCTGAAAGGGAATATGCACAAGATGGATTTACAAGAAATATCCTTATTAGGAAAGGTTTCTTGCTTTCTATCTAAGGCAATTAGTGATGAGTCTTTCCTTTGGCATAAAAGGGTGTGCCATGTAAAGTCTTAGAACATGAACAAATTAATTAAAAATGATTTCGTAACTAGAATGCCAAAGAAAGAGTTTACAAGTGATGATCACTGTGTTACATGCTTAAAAGGGAAATAACACTTTGTTTCTCATAGGCCAAAGAAAAAGAACTCTATCACTACTCCCATACACTTATTACACATGGATCTCTTTGGCCCTACCAGTGTAATGAATCATAAGATGTGATCAAGGAACTGAATTCAAGAACAAAATCCTTGACACCTTTTATGATGAAAAAGGTATTACAAGAAAATACAATGCTCTCAAGACTCCTCAGCAAAACGGAGTTGAAAAATCAGCCAATATGATCTTCAATGAGCACACTCCTTATGTGAATGGTTCTTGTCCTGACTGGATATTTGATCTTGATTTAGTTATCAACTATTTTAATAAATCTTGAGAAGATGTTTCAGGATCTACAGGTAACAGATCAACAGGAGATCCTGACCCCAGATTTGAGCTGAGAAGACCAAGTAAGAATACTACTTCAGCTCCAATTGTAACTAACCTTGCAGGTGAAGCTCTATCAGCACAACAATGACAAATCGAAAGCTGATCAATTAGAAGTGCCTAAAAATTCTAGCTTAGAGGCACAAAACACAAATAAAGGAACTTCAAATGTAGGAGGACATGGTAGTGGTGAAATTGATCAAGAGTTTTTTGATGTTAACAACCACTCCATTAAAGACAGCATCAATGATGTCACATACTCATTGGATCAAGCTTCTCTTGATAAGTGTGCTGATGTGGTGGGAGACACTTTATTGCTAGATCTAAACTTCTTAAATTTAGATCTATCCAATCAACTTGCTGTGATTCCTCAACTTAGGATCCACAAGTCACATCCTACCACAAACATCATTGGAGATGTTGACAAGGGGGTGAGAACAAGAGGACAAACTCATGACAAAAATGTTTGTTTATACTCTTGCTTCTTGTCCCAGATAGAGCCAAAGAAAGTTGATGAGGCTTTGAAGGATGGAAGTTGGGTTAAAGAAATGCAAGAGGAGATGCTTCAATTCAAAAGACAAAAGGTTTGGAGCTTGTGCCCTCTTCCTCAAGGGAAGACTATCACAGGAACCAAATGGGTGTTTAGAAACAAGAAAGATGATAGAGGACTTGTCATCAAGAACAAGGCAAAACTGGTTGTTCAAGGGTACACACAAGAAGAAGGAATTGATTACACTGATGTCTTTGCTCCAGTAGCAAGACTTGAAGCTGTTTGGATATTCCTTGCATTTACTACATCGAAGGACTTCAAGGTCTACCAACTTGATGTCAAGTGTGCATTTTTATATGGGGTGATTGATAAAGAAGTTTATGTCAAACAACCACCTTGCTTTACAGACCTAGATCATCCTGATTATGTTTACAAGCTTGATAAAGCTTTTTGTTGGCTGTACCAAGCTCCAAGGAAGTGGTATGAGACACTATCTCAGTACCTCTGTCAACATGGCTATAAGAGGGGTACTATAGATGAAACTCTCTTCATCAAATTAACATGGGATGACTTGATGCTGGTCCAAGTATATGTAGATGATATTATCTTTGGGTCAACTAATCCAAAGCTCTGAAAAGACTATGAGAAGCTAATGAAGAATAGATTTGAAATGAGTGCAATAGGGGAACTCAACTTCTTTCTAAGACTTCAAGTGAAGCAAGTTGATAATGGCATATTCATAAGTCAGACAAAGTATGTACATGACATACAATATTCAACATGACTGAATATAAGGTGGCAAAGACACCTATAGCCAAAAACCACTCCCTTGGACCTGGTCTCAAGGGAGAGTATGTAGATGAACATCTTTACAGGACTATGATTGGGTCTCTTATGTACCTGACAGCCAGCAGGCCATATATTATGTTTGCTACGTGCATATGTGCAAGATATCAAGCTAACCCCAAGATGTCACACCTGGTTGCTGTCAAAAGAATTGTTCCTAAAAGGTGCTCCTAAGCTAGGCCTTTGGTATCTAAATAATTCTGACTTCAATCTGTATGCTTATACATATAGTGACTATGGTGGCTACAACATGATTGCAAAGTCCACATCTGGGGGATGTCAATTCCTTGGTGGAAAGATAGTCTCGTGGCAAAGCAAGAAACAATCCTGTGTATCTGCATCAACTGTTGAAGCTGAGTACATTGCTGCTGCAAGCTGCTATGCTCAAGTACTTTGGATTCAGAATCAGATGCTGGACTATGGATACAAATTCAAAAAGACTCCCATCCACATAGACAACAACAGTGCTATCTCTATCACAGAAAATCCTATGCAACACTTAAGGACAAAGCACATCAACATCATGTATCATCTAATTAGAGATAATCATAAAAAGAGATTGATAAAACTAATCAAGGTTAACACAAATAAATAATATGTTGATCTGTTCACAAAGCTTTTGATTAACAGAGATTTTAATATCTTATATCAGCTATTAGGATGATTAATCTTGAATAGATTTTATTAAAACTTAATCTATATTATTTCTAAAAAGAAGTGTGTGTCCTAAGATGCCTAATTTATCACCTATATTAGCCCAGTTTATCTTGGGAGAAATCTTTTTCAAATGATATTCCTTAGCAGTTTGAAAAATTACAAAGGGTATTTTCTTTTGAAAGATATCAACATTACATTCGGAATAATTTTAAGTCTTCAAATCACAAAAACTACTTAAAGAAGATTTACCTTTGGAAGAAATGAAACATTTCTTCCGAAGCCAAAATATGCTTCTAAGTACTTATGTGTATTTAAAGAACAAATTTCTTCGAAAAGCAATTTCTTCCGAAACCAAATACTCTTCGGAAGAGAAAAATGCTTAAGTAATTTTTCTTCAGAAGCCATTTTTCACTAAGCTTAGGAATATTTTCTGAAGTCAAAATTTGGCTTCGCGAAGATTTTCACAAATCTTCCAAAGACAAATTACCTTTGGATGAATTTCAACTTTTAAGAAAACTAGCTTTTTGGGCACTTTATCAGAGGTGGGACCGACATTCAGACTTCAAAGTTTATCCTTTTGCATTAACTTTGTCTCAGGTCCATTTCATATAAATATACCCAACGGTTCCACCCTCTTTCACTATCTTCTTCATCTACAACTTTTCTAAACCTAAATTCCCATTCACCACCTTTGCTCTTACCCTTCTTCACCTCTATGAAAGATCCAAGTTTCTCAGAGGTTTGTCACTTTCTTTCTATGTCAAACTACTTCACCTCCCTCACCATTGATCCTCCACTCTATGAGGATTAACTTTTGGAATTTTGGAGGACCTGTAAAGAGGTCACCATGGATGGGGAGAAGGCACTATCTACCACAGTGCAGGGGAGGACAATCTTCATCATTCCAGCTTCCATTAACTGTCATCTATAACTGGATGATGTAAAAGGTGAATTGTCCTTCCTAAAATCTGTTGTAAACCACTCCTTTAAGCAAATGGGCTATGAAGGTGACTTCTCCGTCAGAACCTTCAAGAAAGGGAAGGTTTCCTCTTAATGGAAGTACCTCTTCCATGTTATTATTCACAGCTTATCTAATAAGCATGTAGGTTTGGACCAAATTCCAGAAGACCTCTCTTTCATAGTCCCTAGAATGGTTCATGGGTGAAGTTCAGATATTCATAATTTGTGTACAATAATTTGCTTGCAAACTTGGACTCCTTGTTCCCTAGATATATCCAGCACATTCTCACTTGTGAACTGGGATCATAGTTAAGGGGAACATGTAATGTTCTAATATGGGACAAATGAAGCCCGACAACTTCAAGACAATGAGAAAGCCTACTGTTGGCTTCTCAAGGGTAGAAATAGCCCTGGTCCTAAAAATGTTAGAGCTCATTTCTCAAAGTGATAACCTAGCAGCACCAGCTAGTGTTGAACCCACACCTTCCACTTCAACACCACCCACACAGCCTCAAACAACCCTCACCTACCAAAGAAGATCCAAACGAACCCCTACACAGGTTATTCAACCTGTGCAGGCCCCCATATCACCACCCATAGAGGAAGAAGTGGACACTAGAGCTCCCACTTACCCTAAGGAGAAAAGCACTCCCATCTCACAAATAATCAGTTCTGAGGTTCTTCATGCTCAGGCTGATGAGCTTATCACCCAAGAAGCCTTAAGCCTTCACTCAGAGTCTCAACACTCTAGTGAACAACCCCCAGGGGAAAGTTACCATCCCTATCCTCTAGATCTAAACCAGCCAATGCCCAGCCTTGAATTCTATGAAGATGATGGTATGGCACTCAGTGCATACCATGAATCTCTCTACTCTTTCCCTGCTCAAAGAGAGATGAGTATTCCTGAGTCACCCATATCTAGATCACATCATCCACCCCCCACTGAGGTGGATCTTCCTGAACCTGTATAGGAGATCCAAATGGAAGAGGATCTCACTTCTGAAAGTGATTACATCATTAAGAGCTTAACTATGGCAACCTAGCCTATTGACACTTCAACTTAAGCTGTTAGTTAGTAGGGAAAAACCAGCAGCCAAGAATAACAAGCTATTGATAAGGAAGAAGACTTAGGCCCAATTATCTCATCCCCCAATGATTATTCTACTAAAGATGAGGGGAATCTTAGACAAAAGGTGCAAAATCTGACAAAAACATGCACCTATTCAGTCTCCAAGGTCATCACTTAGAATCTCAAGTGACTACCTTGCAAAGAAGGGTCAATGATTAGCAACTTGAGATCTCTGATCTCAAGGAACAACTAGATAGGAGACCTTTTAAAAGGACTCAACGAGGAACACAAGAACCTGAGGATGTCATAGACTTAACCTCCAGCTCACCTATACAAGTGGGTAATGCAACCAAAAAGGGAGAGGAAGCTATCACAATCACAGAACCTAGTAGTTCTTCTCAAAGTATAGACATTAAGGAATCAACAACCTCACTTGCAATTGTTCACACTCAGCAACCTCCTTAAGTCCACATTGATGTGGAATCTCTCATATAAAATCTGTTTGAGGAGGGAATACCAAGGTCAATGTCAACCCGACCATATGGAGCTGCAAATGAAATTCTAGGGTGGAGGTATGACGCTGATAGAAGAGCCCTAGTACTGCATAGATTTCAAGGACAGCAACAAGTCTTAAATTTTTAGACCTTCAACTTCTATGACAGTCTTTCTCAGGTAAATATACCATTAGCCAACCCAACTCAAAATAGGCAGGCTGACATATTGGCTGAAAGAATCGAAGATAGGATTGTTGAAGAATGCACCCAAAGAAGAAGACAACTGCAAACAGGAAATGTCATTGGTCAACTGGATGTTGAGGTGGAACCCAAGATTAGCTTCGAAGGGGAAACCTTACCGAAGGCTCAGTGACAGAACCTGTGAGCATTGTCATAGAAATAACTACTTCAACATACTTTACGCCCAGTGATGCACCAGTTAGTGAAGGTGCTTCACAACCTTTCTCTGGCCAGAGCTTGACTGCTAAACCAAGCAATATATGCCAAAGGTCTCTCCACCCTGAGTCATAAAGCCCTGTGAGTGACAAAGGAAAGAGGAAAATATCCTCTGAGGAGATTAAGGAGGAGGAAAGAGTGAGGAAAAGGAAGCTAAGGGGAGATAGTTCAACTGGTACTTCTGGCTTTATGGAATCAGCAATAAGGACAACCCCCAGGCCAAATACTCAAGATGATAAGTTGAGTGCTGCAAGATTAAACTATTTGGGAACTAGGAACTACAACATTGATGAACTTATCTCTCTTCCTTTAGAAGAGTTAAATGAACTGGAAGACTTAGAGTTGACAAAGGAGAGGAAGGATGCAGAGGATGCAGAGTTGCTCCTCAATGTTAAAGAAGAAAGAAGGCAGAAGAGGCTTTACAAACATGCTCCTATCCTCTCCTAGTTCATGAATGCCCTAAGAAGGAGGCTGTGGCAACTGAACAACCTCAAATAGATAAGGAGGCTGACAGACAAAACATGATCAACTACCTGAGTGCCATAGGCCTCTATCAGGCATCTACACTTCTTCCCCTCTCATATGATTACATTGAATTTGAGTACCTTAAGTAGCTGGAACAATAGTTCAAAAATGAACAAAAGGATATTAAGAGAAAGATGAGGGAAAAGGCTGCAAAGTCAAGAGCCATCATCCAAAAGAGTCAAAAGAAGTCCGCTGACAGACAAAGGATGATAATTCTTGAAGCTGTATGGATTCTTCAGAAGGAGGCATGGTCCAATGTCTCTATCCACTTTGGATGAGCACATTAGAGTGATCAAGTAGAAGATTAAAAATTGAGAGCTTTTGGACTTGCATTCTCCACCAAGTCAAGCTCCTCCTGAGGTAGAGGTTAAGGTTGAACCAACACAGACAACACAACCTGGACCTTCAGCTGCATCTCAACCAACCTCATCTTCTATTCCAAAATAGGGTTCTACTCCTTCTCCTTCTGAACATGTGAGGGAAGAGGACCTAACTGAGAGAGGCATAATAGAACAACCTAGTACTCAAGACCAGCCCTCTCAGTTAAACACTCCAAAGAAGAAGAAAAGGATGGCCATGAAAAGATTATCCAAGAAGAAAAAGGCATCCACTTCCAGACCTCAGGTTGAGTTAGAGCATCCTAAGGAAGTGTAACAAGAGGCTGATCAACTAACTCCTACTCAAGTACAGCCTCTTGCAGCTAGAAGACCCATCCTGTCTTGGACCTTTGCTACTAATCCAGACAGATGATATATCATCAGAGATCAAGGTGCTTAAGATGTCTACTTCTAGCAGGACATGCTTGATCTTTCTCTGCATGATCTCCATGACATGAGAAGATACTATGAAGGTCTGAGGGATCCTAACCAGATGATGAAGAAAGGAATGGCCTTGATCCTAATGAGGATTATCAAATGAGGAACAATCTTCTCTATTTTGGTACCATTAGCCTAGGGGAGTTTGTAAGGTTTATATAAAGGCTGATGCAACCAAAGCAACCAAAGGCTTCCCGCATGCATGGACTCAATACCAAGTAGAAGATGCTCCGGAAGTTTTATACTTATAACAAGAATTATTCTAAGAATAAAATCTTTTGAAGCCAAAGTTGCTCCAGAAGCTTTATACTCTAACAAGAAACATTCTAAGTATAAAGTCTTCCAAAGCCAAAGTCCAAACCTTTCGAAGAGAAAGATGAAGTCTTCCGTAGCTTCAAAGACAATGTCTTCTGAAGCCAAATAAAGTGAACAGTGATTTATTCTAAGACTTAGAAGAACATGTTTTTCTCTGATGTACTTTTGTATAAAACTGACCCACTTTCCGCTGCAACTCTGAAGACTCGCTAACTTGCATTAGTTGTTGAAAAGGTCCATGCTTTTGCAACTGTACATTGAGGTCGTTATCTATAACTTTCTACTTTATGTACTTTTATCCTTTTTATAATATATTAGGATATGAGCTATGGCATGTCATAATCACTAGTCAAGAGGCAATCCAACTTTTGACTCTACATTGATTTTGCTGTCTTTCAATGCCCTAACTAGCTTTCCAAGTATAGCCGGTTGTAGGATGTAGTATAAAGTATCTCAGGGTCTTGTAACTTATTCAACTTATGCATTATAACTCTTGTAAGAGAACTTGAGATTAATATACAACATTCTTGAAAACCATATATTGTTCTTGAGTTCTGTCTCTTTGTTACTTGTGTTCTTTGAATCTTGTTCTTAAACTTGGTTCCCTATTTGAACTGCTAAGTGTTCTAACACTCTCCACATTGTGAAACTGATTGTATTGACCATCCCTTAACGGTCCTGAAGGTTACCTGAAACATGCTCAAAAAGATTTTTGTGTCAACTAATAAGTTGGTGAGCTAAGTAATTAAAGTTTAAAAACAAAAGGACTCTTTCGAATCCATAAGTTAATTTTAAAAACTTAAGTATCACTATTGTGGGGGTCACAATCAACCCTATAATCAGTCCCGGCTAGCTTATTCTAAACTTGTGTTAGCGCCGGTTAACCCATAGGGATAACTGAGCCTCAAACAGTGCACCATGCATGCTGGATGGTTCACCATAGTATCTTATGATACCTGTCATATGACATAAATGACCCCACAGGATCTCAGTGTGGTACCCTTCTTATAGTGTCATTGGGTTATGATGGAAGGCATTGTGTGTAGGGGATTCCCCAAGTAGATCTACCCATATAAAGCAAGTGGTTCACAAATGAATTAATGATTGCAATACAAGATAGAGCAGGTCATAATAAATATTACAACATAAAAGCATCACATTACAACATGAAAATAGTTTCATTTAAAAAAATAGCACGTTCCATCCTAAAACAGTAGTAAAAAAGGAACACTAAAACTCACTTTAGAATCAAACAATGATTTCCTCAAGCACAGGAAAGGTCCAAGTCCTAGCACCCTATTATCCTTATATATGTAGTAAGTTATATATTCTTAAACTATGAAAAGTGTAACTAAGTGTATTTTATGGTCACCAGCTCATTTAGTTTCTTTTCTTAAAGGTTTGCATCAAAAAGTTTTATTTTTAGGAAAATTAGGGTTTTCAACACATGAATGACAAGCTATATGATTCTTATAATTTTTTTAGTATGAAAATAAGTTTAATAAGAGTTTTTGGTCATATGATGACTGAATTTAAGTTTTACAGAATTTACACCCTTGGTCCTTCAAGTTTCAAAATTTACAATTTTTACCCTAAAGTTTGTTTTCTTTGCATTTCTTGACCTAATATGACCCTTGTTAATTTCTTAAGATTTTTAAACTCATTTGAGCCTGTTTTAAACTCCAAGTTTTCCATAATTTACTTTAGGGAATAAAACATAAATTTTTAAGTTATCGGTTATCGTAAAATCATCAATTTTAAGCATCTCGTTTTCAATCTTTAATATTAACAAACCAAACTTAGTTGTTACTTTCTAAGAACTTATAATAAGTTTCATAATCTGTTTAAAATGATCTTGCGGGTTATTTGTGGAAAAAGATCTTTTTTTAAAATAAACCGTTAAAACTCATTTTTACCTGGAACCGGACAATCTAATCCATTTTCTTCCAATTTTTCCTAAAATTCACATATTGGGGGTTATAACATAATGAAGTATCATTAATTTAATAGTTTTAGGCTTGTTGTACTATTTTTTAAAATTTTATCCAAAAATCTCCCGATTGAGGCTTATTTTTGTTAAATAAATCCAGAAAATCACAATTTAAACCCAATAAATCACCGAATTCAACTTTTAACACTAAAATAATTATTTTAGGGCCTGGAACTTTTTAAACTTGTAAAATTTTAAGTTTTGACAATATTTGAGAATTTTACCACCTTTCGAGTAACTAAATAAGCTCATTAAGTTTATTTTTCTCATTTTTTTCACATTTTCAGAAACACCACAAGTTTACAATACATATAGAATCACCAAAAAACTGGAAATAAACATTAGTTCATGGTTTTTTCATGTATAGCATCATTGATGCCTTTAAAGGGTGTTTTACACCATTTACACATGTGTAATCACCATTTTTTGTGCATAATCATCATCACACCTTTTTTAACTTTAAAACCAGATTATAACATA
>BJCO01794292.1:0-23226 GCA_018326465.1 Flaveria floridana | reverse complement strand
TAGCAAGAACACACACGATATATCAATGAAACAGTATGGTTATAGAGAGAGAGAGAATTTCTACCAAAAGGTATATATTCATTCAACACACGCTTCGGCAAAGTTACAATTAGGTCATCTTTCCTTTTATAGCGAAGATGACGTCAGCAGATGTCACTTGACAGTGATATCTAACCGTTATTACAACAAACTACTAAAAGAAACTAAACTACTGAAGATGTCTAACAGCTAACATCTTCTTACAAAAGACAAGTGTAAACTTATTACAACTACTGAAAAGAAACTACTGAAACTACAACGTCTGAAGAACATGCTCTTCAGACGTTTTACAAAGTACTGAAACATAAAATAAAACTACTGAAAGGAAAACCATCACAACAACTGAATAATACTTCTTTAGCTGTTGTGACAACCTCTGAAGTCTTCAGTACTTGAACTTCAGACTTGAACTTTGAACTTCAGCTGTTGTCATCAGCTGATGTCTTCAGCTGATGTCTTCAGTTGTTGTCTTCAGTCTTTGTACTTCAGTTGATGTCTCCAGACTCTGTATATCAGCTGATGTCTTCAGTTGTTGTACATCAGCTGATGTCTTCAGTTGTTGTACTTCAGCTAATGTCTTCAGCCTTTGTACATTAGCTGATATCTTTAGTCTTTGTACTTCAGCTCATGAAGTCTTCAGTTGTTGTCACCATCAGCTGATAAAGTCTTCAGCAGTTGTTGTGATGTCTGTGGGACTTAAAGCTTTTTCTGATCTAGCTCATTGGTTCTTTTGGTCCAACAACAAAGATACATCACCCCCCTACGGGAAAAGGACCTTCCTTTTTCTTCGACTATGATGGATTTTTTTAATCCTTCAATCTACCGTCTTCCCATTCTGATGATGTGTTGGCTACTCACATGATGCATGACGTTCTTAACACTCCTACTCGAGACTCGACATCATCAGTTCCATTAGAAGGTTCTACTAGTTCTTCATGGGGAGAACTAGAGATAAGCGATTCCTCTGATAATGAAGATGTTGAACCTGAAAATGTGAACCAGGAGGAACAGGTTCCCACTACTGAAAGTATACCTACAGCTGATCATGAAGTAACTGGAACTTCAGAACCTTCAACAACCACAGAAACTGAACCTGTGATTCCAAACCTAGATGATGAAGTAGTCGTTCCCACAACTCCTAAGGAGAAGAGGTTATGGAATAAAGTGGTTCCTCTTGTACGTGTACAGTGGAAGTACAGGAAGGGATCCGAGTCTACATGGAAGATTGAAGGAGAGATGAGGCAGCATTACCCTCATCTGTTTGAGGAATAACAGGTTTCGGGGATGAAACCCATATAAGGGGATGGACTTGTAACACCCTGTTATATTTTTAGATATAAAGGAAAGAATAAAAGCAAAGAAAAAGAAAGAAAAGCTATGACACCCAAGTTGAAGGACTAAAGGTGTCAAAAAGGACAAAAGTTTTAAATTTGGTGAATAAAGGTGACGGCCGCCTGTATTCACTTCTTCTCATTCGGATTTAGAGAGAGAAACAGCAGGGAACTCGAAATTGTAGAGAGATAGAAGAAAAATTCGAAGTTTTTGGTAGGAAATCTCGAATTTATGATGCTTTAGACGATTCTAGACTCGGTTATGTGCCTATAAATGTAATTGTGTGCTCGGGTTGTATATGTGTCTGTGTTTTAGGTGCTAGAACCGTCTGAAAAGCTCAAGAGAAGGGTATAAGCTAAAAAGCAGCAAAGGTGAGTTTCTAGACCCTCTTTTTAACATGTCTTTAACTGATTTGGGGATGGAAAAGGCATGTGAACATGTTTTTATAAAATGAGTTTTACCCGTATGTATGTATGTGTGAATATGTATTTGGGTGGGTATAATTTTGGGATACGTATGTGTGTATGTTCATGTTATGATGCTTAGGATGCTAGTACTAGGCTTAGATTGTGATTTAAGATGAAATAGGACTGATTTATGATGTTTATGGGTAAGTTAGTTGCTCATGCGCCTAAACAGTGGTCCGTGCGTCCAACGGTCGAATTGCCTAAGTGTGCCCAAACGCCCAGGAACCCATACGTCTAAATAGTGCCCAACGCCTAAGTGCCCATATGCCTAAGTAAGGTCCATGCGCCTGAATAGTGCCCGAACGTTTGGAATAATGACTAAAATGACTAAGTGTAGGCCCAAACGCCTGAATAGTGCCCATGCGCCTAAATAGGCCCGTGTGTCTAAGTGAAAGATAACTAAGTGTAAGTCAAGACGTCTGCATAGTGACAAAACGTCTGAACAGGGCAGAAACGCCCAAATAGTTCCCATGCGTCTAGACCCTTAGAATAAATTCCTAAAATTTCAGGAAAAACAGAAAGTCTAGGGTTTTGACTAAGTTGACTTATGGGCAATGATTACCCATTATAAGCATGATTATGAAATGCTTTAGGGTTATAAAATGTATGAATGATGTATGGTATGTATGATGTGTTATCTTTTAATAATGATTAAACGTATTTATATTATATTATAAAATGTGTTATGTATTATGCTATTACTGTGCGTAGTATAACAAACGAATGAAAGAACATAAAGAATAACATAACAAAATGAAAGATAACAAAGATGAGAAATGGAATGTAAAGAAAGAAAGAATGCATGCGTTAATGAATGAACGAATGTAAGAATGGCTTGCAAACAAATAAATGGAGGTGCACGACCATGTTGTCGTTAGTTCAACTGTGATGCGGGTTAGCTACCCCAAAGGATACATATAGGGTCAATCTTTGAGATTGACAAGGCCCTTTGGTATGTCCTAGGTGACTGGATCAGCTTCATGCACAATGTTCGTGGTTTAATTACCATAGGTCCAGCATCAGCTTCGTGCACAATGTTTGGGGTAGGACCAAACGGTTTTTATGAACGGGAGAGATGACTTGCCCTAGGTGTCTGGATCAGCTTCGTGCACAATGTTCGTGGTTTAATTACCATAGGTCCAGCATCAGCTTCATGCACAATGTTTGGGGTATTGTTCATCAATCCATAAGAATGTAAAAGAATGATGTAACGTACTAAAGAAAGAAAGAAAGTAAGTACACAAGTATGAATGTAAAAAAATGATAATGAGTACGTTACGAAAGAATGAGAATAAAGATAAGGGAATGTTAACAAGAAGCATGGAATGAAAACATGCTATGAACATGACGAAGAATGATGAATGTTAATGAAAGTAAAAGTAATATTCTCTATCTGTACGTATGATGCATGATCACATCAGAAAGTAAAGAAAGGTTTTAACAAAAGTAAAGTATTTTATTTATAAAACTAGAACTCACTCAGCAACGCTGACTTTTATGTGTTTTTCAGTTGGCAGATAATAGTTGCTGAGGATGGCACGAGGCAGCTACTCGGCATTTTTGGGATGGCATCCATTTGTATAATAATGACATTATTTTGATGTAATGCAATTTATAACATTTTGTAGCAGTTAATAGTATTATATTACGTTGCAAAAGTTGTTCATTAAAATATACAAAATGGTTTTGTTTAACTTCTGCTGCTATGTTTTAAATATTTATATGTTTTATGTGCGATGAATGACCAACTGTGAGGTGCCCGGGAATGGGGCCTTACACTTGGATCCCTTTCTATGCTTCCAATATACATGCACAAGAGGAACCACTTAAGTCCTTAACCTTGTCCCTTTATGATCAATAATCGCCACTGGGTGCTCCACATAGTTGAGCTGTTCATCTACTTCAATATCTTCCAGTTGTACAACCATATCCTTGTCTACCAAACTCTTGTGCAAATGAGATACATGGAATGTCGGGTGAATTCGCTTTAACTCATCAGGTAGTTCTAACCTATAGGCCACCTCTCCTACTCGAGCAATGATTCGGAAAGGCCCTATATACCTCGGGCTCCACTGGCCCCGCTTTCTAAACCGAATGATACCTTTCCAAGGTGAGACTTTCAACATAACACTATCACCACCTGGAACTCAATCGGTCTACGTCTCTCATCAGCAAACGACTTCTGTCTATCCTTAGTTGCCTTCATAAAGGCTTTGATCTTTTC
This sequence comes from Flaveria floridana, assembly GCA_018326465.1. Lineage (NCBI taxonomy): Eukaryota > Viridiplantae > Streptophyta > Magnoliopsida > Asterales > Asteraceae > Flaveria > Flaveria floridana. The sequence goes on along the minus strand of BJCO01794292.1, from coordinate 19,164 downwards.
TAGTTTCTCAGTCGTAGCTTCAATCACCTCAATACTTCCCAATTCCTTCTGACCAATATCACCCTAACAAGTGGGCGTCCTACATCTCCTACCATATAGCATCTCGTATGGTGGCATGCCAATGCTGGCATAATAGCTGTTGTTGTACAAGAATTCTACGAACAGTAAATGATCATCCCAACTTCCTACAAAATTGATCACACACGCTCGAAGCATGTCCTCAAGTGTCTGGATCGTCCTCTCAGACTGACTGTCTGTCTGAGGATGATAAGTCGTGCTGATGTGTAGCCTTGTCCCTATCGCCTCATGGAATCTCTTCCAAAACTTGGATGTAAACCGAGTGTCACGATCAAATACAATAGACACCGGTACGCCATGACGAGCTACAATCTCCTATGAATACATCCGCTAATCTCTCGGAGGAATACGTCTCTTGGATCAGTAGGAAGTGAGCACTCTTCATCAAATGATCAACTATCACCCATATGGCATCATACCCTCTCGAGGTATGCGGTAACTTTGTAATAAAGTCCATAGTGATGTGCTTCCAGTTCCACTCGGGTATATCCAATGGTTGGATCTTCCCGTATGGCTTCTTATGTTCTGCCTTCACTTGCAAACAAGAAAGGCACTTGCTCACGTATTCCGCCAATCCCAAGAAGCTCTGAATCTCGGATGGCATCCTTGGAGGTATCCATTACATCATTGCCTCAACCTTCGCAGGGTCTACCAGAATTCCTTCAGCATTCACTACGTGACCCAAGAATTGCACCTCGCACAACCAAAAAGCACACTTGGAGAATTTGGCATACAACTTCTCTCACCTAAGTGTCTTCAACACCTCGCGTATGTGGCCGGCATATTCTTCCTCACTTCTCGAATAAATCAAGATATCATAAATAAACACAATCACTGATTTATCTTGCATTGGCCGACACACCCGATTCATCAGATCTATAAAGGCAGCTGGCGCATTAGTTAAACCGAAAGACATAACGAGAAACTTGTAGTGTCCGTAACAGGTGCGAAAAGCTGTCTTAGGAATGTCTTGCTCCTTCACCTTTAATTGATGGTAGCCAGATTGAAGATCTATCCTTGAAAACCAACTGGCACCTTGGAGCTGATCAAACAACTCATCAATCCTTGGTAATGGATACCGATACTTAACCGTTAACTTGTTCAATTCACGATTGTCAATACACATCCTCATCCTACCGTCCTTCACGAATAAGACCGGATCACCCCAAGAGAGATACTCAGTCTAATGAACCCCTTATCGAGCAACTCCTGTAGTTGCTCCATCAATTCCTTCATCTCTGAAGGAGCCAAATGATACGGTGCCTTAGCGGCAGGCTGAGCACTGGGTATCAAGTCAATTTGAAATTCGATTTCACGATCTGGCAGCACCCCTAATAACTCCTCTCGGAACACATCGGGAAAGTCACACACCACCGATACATCGGACAATTGTGGTGTTGATGTGTACACATCTTTTACGTAGACCAGATAGGCACTACATCCCCATCTCAGGCATTTTCCTGCCACCGCCATCGAAATCACTTTCAGAATTGTCGTAAATCGATCACCGTATACCGTCACAGAACTTCCGTCAGGTCTTGTTAGTCTAATCATCTTCTTGCGACACATAATGTTTGCCTTGTAGTCCGCTAACCAATCCATTACTAGGACTACATCAAACCCGCCTAAGGCCATCACAAACAGTCTAGCAGGAAACTTATGACCTTCTAGTTCTATATCACAACCATCAATCAAGTCAGAAATCCTTGTAGACTTACCTATGGCAGTTTCGACATCGAAGGGCTCGTCAATACATCTACTACTAACAGGAAATTTAGCACAGAAAGCAGCAGAAATAAAACTTCTACTAGCACCTGAATCAAATAACATATGGGTAAGAGTTTTGTTTACTAGAAACGTACCTGACAGAATATCGGGGTCCGTCCTAGGCTCCTCCCTGGTCATTGTGAAAGCTCAGGCGTTAGCCCTCTGCCCTTCAGTTCCAGCCTTTGTCTTTCCTCCAGAACCCTCAGCCCTTGGTTTCTTGCAATACTGGCTCAAGTGACCCTCCTCATTGTAGTTATAACACCTTATAACCCCACACTCTTTCACCACATGACCAGGCTTCCCACATTTGAAACACATGTTCCATCCTAACTTACATTCTCCCAAATGACCCCGCACCGGGTGTGACCACACGTCGGTCATCCACCCTCGTAACCTTATTGTCTGGGAAGGGCCCCGCCATGTTCAAACCGTTTCCCATTCCAATTCTTGTCACCACCACCTTTCCTGCTCACCTCAGTTACCACCACCTCTCGCTCATCATAAACCCTTCCAGCCAAATCAACCCCTGACATGAACATACCCGGTCGGGCGGTGATCATGTGCCTGCGGATATCCACTGAAAAACCCTGAACATACCTCTTAATCTTTCATGACATAGGGTCACCTGATCCAGAACCAATCGTGCCATCTTATAGAATTTGGTGTTGTACTGTTGGTGTGTCATGGTTCCCGCTTCCAACTGCAAGAACTCCCTCTCAACTTTGTCAAGTTCCTTGTGAGGACAAAATTCCTCGATCACCAACTTCTTCAACTCACTCCACCTCATTCTTCCAATCGCTCTACTACCTTCAGCTTTGACAATATTGTTCCACCCGCATAAAGCTGAGTCCACAAATGAGTGGGCAGCAAACTTAACCTTCTGATCCTCCCGGCACTCGCTGATATTAAGTACAACATCCATTTCTCTCACCCATCAGTGAGCAGCAGCAGCAGTGCCATTACAGTTAAAGGTAGGGGGCTTGCACCTTTGAAATGCCCTATAGTTATAGCCCCGAGCTGCTTCGGGCACAACCTCCTCCTCCTCCTTATCATCGGAGACAACCTTCTCGGTCTTGGGTTGCTCCCCCTCCTCCGTGGGTCTTCTTTTTTCTTTCCTCTCTCTTTCCCTAACTGCTTTAATCACTTCAGTCACCACAGACAGTAGGATCATTTGCATGACCTAATGAACTTCCTCCACCACAGACTCCTTCACTGAGGCCCTCAAATTAGCACTCTCATCACCACCTTCCGAGTGAGGGGTCTGAGGCTTTTCATGAGCCACTTCTTCAGCTCTAAGCCTTCCTCTCGTGACCCGTGGTCCAGCACCACATCCACCACGACCTCCGCCTCAAGAACCCTTTGAAGATCTACACCAGCTATCCACTAACACGCTATAAGATTCAAACACTAACACGGTCATTCAAGGGAATAGCTCGGTCTATGTCAAGTATAGTAAGTCCCTAATTACATTGGCCTGTTGTGATTAGCCACTTACTTTACTCTTCATACCCCAAGCATTTCCTACCGTGACTACATCAGTATCTAAATCTACTAAAGGTACATAAATCACATAACATGCGCACATAATACCGGTTATCATTAACGAACATACCTGATGGCATGTAGCTACTTGGTATGGTATCCCTTCCCTTTCCTTCCCATTCTCAGTTTAAGTTTAGGTTTCTTTTGAAATATTTACCCGTTTCACTTAAACTTTGGCTCTGATACCAACTTGTAAGGCCCCGTTTCCGGGCACCTCACAGTTGGTCATTCATTGCACATAAATCATACATTGATTTAAAACATTGCAGCGGAATCATTAACTAAAATCACTTCATATATTAATAACTGCTTTTGCAAAATAATACAACATCGTTACAAAATATCATTCATTGCATTACATCACAAAAGCGTCAGTTTACATACATGGATGCCATCCAAAATAATCCAAGTAGCTGTCCCCGTGCCATCCTCAGCAACTCTTACCTGCCAACTGGAAAATACATAAAAGTCAGCGTTGCCGAGTGAGTTCTAGTTTTATAAAATATAATTTATCTTTCGCTCCTTAAGACATTTTCTTTACTATCACACATGGTCACACATCGTACATTTCAATCTTATCGCACGTTTCATTCTTATCGCACGTTTCATTCTTATCGCACGTTTCATTCATTTCGTCCATATCGCACATTTATATGTTTTGCACTTTTCCCACTTTTATTATAATTTTTCACTAAATCTAGATCCTGTTAAGCTTTACCCTCTTCGTGGCACGCAACCACAATTTCTGAGGTCGAATGACAAGGATCCCATATCGCACGTATGGAACAGTCACTAAGACTGACTCCCCTATGTGTGTGAACTCTCATGAGGTAGCCAAGATCACACGCTACATAACACACAGTTAATACCAAATTGCACGTATGGAGCAGCCACTAAGACTGACTCCCACTGTGTGTGAACCCTAATGAGTTAGCCAAAATCACATGCTATTCCACACACAGTTGTTCTGACAACTCACATGGAGTTATGAACCTATTTCCATTTTTCTTGCAAGGCTTTCATTCATTCATTAAGTTCCACTTCTTATTATCTTACTTCTTTCACTTCGTTAAGATAATACTTTACGTATATTAACATAACCGCACTACGTGAAGCCACACAAATAATAAGTATTAATGAACAAAACTTACATCACACATCATCACGCATCATCATGCATCATCACACATCATCATCTAGCAACACGTATCATCATCTAGACATCACACATCATCACCTAGCACCCTTATCCAATCACACATCATCCATCACCAAAAGTCAACTTACATCACCTCCGGGAACATCCCAAGTCAAAGCCTATACTTTACATTTTCCCAAAATTTAGAAAATAAATTCTAAGTCTTAGGCGCATGGGCACTATGCAGGCGTATCGGCACTATGCAGGCGCATGGCCTTCTGGGCGCATGGGAACACTTAGGCACATGGGAACACTTAGGCCATAGGAAGTTTCTGGGCGCATGGGAAGTTTTTGGGCGCATGAGCACTATTGGGGCACATGGCCCAACACTTAGTCATTCTAGGAAAATTCTAGACTCATGGCCACTATTTGGGCGCATGGGGTTTTGGGAGCATGGGAATACTTGGGTAATTGTGACCGTTGGGCGCATGGGCCACTATTTAGGCGCATGGGGAACCAACTCACACTAATTAATGCAATTCAGTCCCCAAACTAATATATATCATGATCTAAGCTTAGCACTAACATTCTAAGCCATAAAAGCACATTCAAAACATGATTATAACATCATAACCACCCAAAACATACCCCACCCATACACACATTAACACATACTCATACGGGTAACATACCCATTTTAAAAAAAATATACACACATGTATTTCCAGCCTCAAAATCAATTAAAACATGTAAACAGGGGGTTCTAGAACTCACCTTTGGCAATCTTTCGGATAGACTTCTTCAAACCTGAATGGACCTATGAGTTCAAACAACTAAAAACCCACCAAAACACATAACCAAACACACAAACACATATAAGCACAAACCCGAGACGGAAAATCAGTCAAGAACACTTAAAACAACGAATTCTTACCTTGAATTCGAATTCTTTATCTTCTTCTCTCTAGAAACCCGAACTCTCTGCTCTTTCTTTCTCTAAAACAGAAAGAAATGAAATGTGCAGAAGATTATGGGTGGCCATACCACCTTTATGCACCAACTTTTGATACTTTTGTCCTTTGGACACTTTTAACCCCTCAACTTTAGGTTAAATTATATTTCATTATTTTATTCACGTTTATTATTTCTCTCTCGTCTATTAAAAATATATGGGTGTTACATCGGTAATGATCAAACGCCTTAGTAAACAAATCAGCAATGTTGTCATCTGATTTGACTGATTCCAGATATATAAGCTTTTAATCAAAACAATCATGGATAAAATGCATTCGCATGTTGATGTGTTTTGTTTTTGAATATTGGATAGGATTCTTCACTATGTTCAACACTATAGTATTCTCACACCAAATCTTGGTTTTATAGATGTTAAGACCATAATCAAGAAGTTGTTTCTGAATCCAAATGATCTAAGAACAACAACTTGATGCACCCACATATTCAGCTTCTGCAGTAGATGTGGATACCATCTACTACTTCTCGCATTGCAAAGAAATCAACCTAATGTCTGGCCTGCTGGATGTGGATAGTGTTTGCTGCTTCTTGTATTATCAAGAAATCAACCTAATGTCTGGATTCCTGCTTCTTGCATTGCAGTGGATGTGAATACCGTCTGCCACATATTCATCCACAAGTGTTGGTTGACCCTTCAATTATTCGAAATTATACTTGACAATCTTCGTGTGTGAGTCGTTTGGATTACTTTGATATCATGCGCAATGACAAACAGGAGACATAATGTCTGGCCTGCTAGCAATGGATACGTCAAAGATCCAATTATTGATCAGTATAAATGTTGATCAACGTCTTCACCCGTGAGATCAGGAGTTAAAGTAGGATGAGAAGACATTGGAGTTGGTGAAATCTTGGATTCTTGAAATTTTATATTTTTCTTGAATACTTTGAAAATATTTTTCTTGATGTATCACTATACCCTGGTCATCCTGTTTAACTTGAAAAATGAAATTTTACCAAGAGAGCTCGTCTCAAATTTCTTCTTCATCACAACTTCAAATTTCTTGCATAAATATTCATTAGTGGATCCGAATATAATGTCATCAACATATATTTGGACAAGAATAAGATCATCACCAGTCTTCCTAAAGAATAAAGTCTAATCAATAGCATCATGTGTATAACCATTTGCAAGCTAATGTTCAGTGAGGGTGGCATACCAAGCACGAGGTGCTTGATGTAAGCCATAGAGTGTTTTGTCTAACTTATAAACCTAGTCAGGATATTCTAGATCTTCAAAAGCAGGTGGTTGAAAAACATAGGTTTCCTCTTTCATTTTGCTGTACAAGAATGCAGTTTTTAAATCCATATATTACACCTTGATGTTCTTATGTAAAGCATAAGCTAGAAAAATAAGTATAGCTTCTAGTCTTGCAACTGGAGCATATACTTCTTTATAATCAAGTTCTTGAACCTAATATAATCCTTGAATAACAAGTTTGGCCTTGTTACGAACAATCACATCTTTCTCATTCATTTGGTTTTGAATATCCATGTAGTTCCAATCAACAACTTACCCTTTGGAAGTTCACACAGATGCCACACATTTAGCTTCTTGAATATCATCAGCTCGTCTTGTATAGCCTCAACCCAACTATTTTCCTTTAATGCCATCTCAATGTTCTTTGGTGCAATTTGAGAAATAAAGCATGAATACAAGTATGTATTTATTACTTTAGATTGACTTCGAGTTTGGACACTTTATGATAACGGACCAATGATTGCTTCAATTGGATGGTGTTTATGAATTCTCAACTAAGGAATTGGATTTTCAGAAATAACTTCATCTAAATTAGATATACGACTAATAGGTTCTTTAATAGTATTTCCTCCGTCAGGTTGATACACAATGTCTTCCTCTTGATGATTATCATTATCAATGGATAAATCTTCAAACGGAACTTCAATGGTATCAATGTGATCTGTTGGTCCCAAACAACACTTGAATCAATGAGATTTATGAATATTGTTGGATCAAACACAAAATATGGATGAACAAATGAAGAACACCTCAAGAACACAATGAAATCCCTTGTTTGATCTTTGATGATTTGAATTTGATATTACAAAGTGGAAACCCTCAAATAAATTGGCTCATTCAAGCTCCCCAACCCTAATTACAACTTAACTATTTATAGTGAATATAATATTCACTAATGTCACATTCAGCCCCTAGACTTAAACTAAATACGGAAAATACAAATTAAACATAAAAATACCTAAAACAAGATGAAATATATTTTCTTGACACAAAATATATTTATTAACAACAAAACTCCTAGTCAAATATGTTTTTGACGTCTCGTCTCGGTTCTTCATCTCAAACGTGTCTGTTTGACTTTTCCGATGACTTTGACTGTGGCATTGATGTTTGTTGACTTTGACCGTGTTGATAATATGGACTATCCTTTTTAGACCTAACAATACTCCCCCTTAGTCTATCATTATCAACATCTTGTATCATCTTCAGTTTTGATAAGTCAATCATATAAAGATCTTCAATCTCCCCCTAGATTGATGATTTGTTGCTGGAGATCCTTCATCTCATAGGCTCCCCCTTTTTGTATGCTCCCTTTCTTTGTGTGCATCTTTTGAATGATCAGGAACAGCTTTTCCAACACTCTATACTTGAGTTCTTTAGAAGATGTAGGAGGAGGAATCCTAGCTCGATATCTTTCGCAAACTTGAAGAACGGGTTCTTTGGTCTGGTATTTTGCTCAGCTGATGATTGGCCATCGCTTGTAGAAAATTCTACACCACAAACACAAACACAAACACATTCTACACATTTCTCGTTAGATCATTTCAACAATATAAATAAACCCGTGCTTATCTGTGAATGTAAACAAGTGAAACCATGTTTGTTTGTGTGTGCAATTTCCAGTGAAATGCATGAAAAATATGAGATCGTTTCAATAGCATAATATGGAAGACTTTGAAAATTAACTTGAAATGAAAAATCTTTTTGAATTTTAATTAATTAATTATTTATTTATTTATTATTATTATTATTATTATATATATAAATAATTTTTTATATATATATATTAATAATTAGAGAACTTGAATTGATTTAATCATGAGATCACATTCTCAAGATATACTAAAGCATAAAGATATAATTAAACATCGACGAGTAAGTGAGATCACACTGATACAGAGACTGATCACGATTTTAAGTTTTTGATAGCCAAAACAGTTCAAGAATAATTGTCGGTATGTTTGTCAAAATTAAACCCATGCCTTATTCTTTTTAACAAGAGACCTGCAACTGATTTTATCATGTTTTAGGTTCAATTAGAAAAGCTCAGATAACTTCGTTCTCGCAGACATCCGGCAAAGAACTTATCCTGTCATCGGGGCCTATTGAGTATAAAGAGTGACACTACGAGATCATATTTTTCTAACAAGCACAAGGATAATGATATTTGAGAATCGTAGAGATTGAGATTAGATTATTCGATTCTTCTTAAGATGTATGTAGACAATGATTATTTGAGGACCATTGTGAATGTCATATATTTATGTCAGTATTTGGTAGAGCTCTCAACAATGACCTTTGATATAAGAATCATTGTGATATTATTTTAAGGTGAACCTGATGATGAGCTATCCAGGTCTATACTTCCATATAACAGAGGAGATGATCATCTAAGCGTGCTGATGAGAGCTTCAGGTCTATACTCACGTATAACAGAGAAAATCATCACCCCAGGTCAATGCTTCCGTATAGCAGAGGAGATAAACACACAATTTATTTTATTATTATTGTACATTGTGAAAGAGTCACAAGTGACTCAAACAGAGCCTTTTCTGAAGAGCATAACTAGAAGTGTTTGTTTTTGCTAACTAGGTGCTCAGCTCAGGGCTAGGGTGAGGGTGATTTGGGATTTTAGGGGAATCAAGGCAGAAGTCAGATACTCTCAACCCGTTTTTAACGAGACACTTTTTGCAGACCGAGATGTCATGGAAATGATCCTTGTTACCGAGTTCTAAAGTTTTAGTTAGGCTACAGAATCACTGTTTACTTCGTTTTTGGGTTGAGCCTACCAAGCATATCATATAATGAAACTGTTTTTTTTACATTTTAGAATTTTAAGTGATACACACATCTACATCAGTTACTATCATTTCTCATAAAGTATAAGACATGCAAACAAGCATACAAGAAAATATACTATCATTTCCTAGTCATCCCAAATCAAGTTTTTAGTTCACATTTTATTTTTCATTTCATTTTTTTATTATAGTCTCCCCTTAAATTTTATTTTATTTTATTTATTTATTATTATTATTATTAATTTTTTTAAATGGGCCTTTTTTTAATTTAATAGGCCGAACTAAAATAGAAATTTACCAAATAAAGTTTTCCAAATTATACTAGTAAAAAAAGGAGAAATGAAGTACCAAGATGTAACATCCTGTAATTTTGTTAACTAAAAGTTAACTTTGTTAACTTCTTTCAAGGTCTATTTGTGCCTTTTATGAAACTTTGAGGACTTGCTTATGTTTATTTAATAGTTTGCCTTTAATTTCTTGTATTATTTAGATGTAAATAATTTAATTAATAACTTGAGCATGACAATAAATGATAATAATATTACTAATAAAAATAACAATAGTCATAATAGGTGATTAATCTTTGAAATTAATAGAAGTAATATAAGTTTTAAAACTTGTAAATAATATGTTTTTGAATGAAATAATAACATTTAAACTTCAAGGACTAAAGTGTAATTACCTTTAAAACTAAAACCTAAATTCTGGGCAGCAATTAAAGCAAACTTAAAACCACAGGGGCCAAAATTGTAAATTAATTAAAACAACCCAAACCGCCCCCACCCCCGTTTTTCCGGTGGCCGGCTCCGGCGGCCCTCCGGCCACTTCGAAACCACTGTTTCTCTTCATAACCGAACTCCAAACCGGTCCCAAACGATTCGTGAACTCGATTCGAACCCAACAATGAGCCTTAAATGGGTTTAACATTCAGTTATGAGAGCATTCAACTCGAGTAACCGGTGTGTTCAATCGTAGAGTCATTCGATCATTTAAACACAATAAAAACCAAATTAAATGAACCATAATCGAAAGTTTAACTAGTCTTAAGCTATTATCAATTCCAATTGTGCATGAAACAAACACACACATCAAACTCGATATTCATCACCGTTCGGACCTGCAACTTAGTCGAAGTTCACCTACAGGATATCTCTAAATACAATTAATAGAGGGCTTTCGTTCATCATCATCATTAGGAGCTTCTAGTGCAACGAACTTGTGTATAATCGCATATATCTCGTGAAATCAGAATACCACAACCGAGTACATTCGATCTTGACACCATCGATTCCCATCAAATTTATAGGTAATCTGATACTCTTTTGGTTCATTTTTACAAGGGAAACAAAAGCCCTATGGTTAGAATCGTTAACAACTACGTTTGGATGATCAATTTTGATCCTAAGAATCTAGGGTTCTTGAGAGAATTTGGGGATTTCTCTAAAGCTATGTTTTAACTTTTAAAAACCATGATAGACCACGGTTGCGGCCCTGATCTACTAGTTAAATGCACACCTTCACAAATTGAGGTCCCGGGTTCGAACCCAGGCTCCCTCGAACATTTTTTAGGGCTTTTTAGCCTTTAAAAAATATAAGAAATTTTTTAAAAATTATAAAAATCAGTTTTATAAACTTCCTTTATTGGATTTAACATTTGTTATACAAAATATTATTTATAAATGTTTATTTTTATAAACATGGACTTTAAATAATGAATTAAGTTATTAAATTATTATTGGACACTATAGTATTTTTAGTTATGGAATATATAAGATAATTGCAATTATATATATATATTTTTAATTTCCCAAATTACTTATAAACGTTATTTTGGGTTATTTCTTTATAAAATTACTTATATTTTTTTAATTTCACAAATTACTTATATTTTTTTAATTTCACAAATTACTTATAAACAATCATTAACTATTGCTAGCCTGGCGACGTCTTAGATCTTTGGGCCTAACAAGCCTATTTGGTGCTAAAGCTGAGGTATTGCCAGCTCCTGATGACGTATGCTTGTTCATCATGGGAACCAAATACACTTAGCCAATCATATATACTTGTAATCAAGTCGAGGTTTGGTTATAACGATTTGTGTTCTATAACCTTGCTAACTTATAACCTATGACATGAATTGCTACTTGTAATCTTATCATATTATGTATGAAAACCGTGGAAACTCACCAACTATTTTTAGTTGACCTTTTATTTTTATCATGTTTCAGGTCATGCCCAAGTTTAAAGTGATCTTTTGAAGCTTGCAAAAATCTAGGATTTGGACCTAGTTAATGAAATAAAAGAATTATGTTTTGTTATATTATGTTTGCACTTATTTCATATTTGAGACTTATGCTTGTAATGCCTCTTGAAACTTATAATTTTAATATTTACATTTAAATATAGCGTCATGTGGCTGTGAACAATCTTAACCCTCACATCTCGATGATTCCACCGTCATGGTTGGGGTGCGACACAAGAAAAATAAAGTGATTGTGAAGTGTGAACTATAATAGTGCAGATAAGAATCTAGAATGTGGATGAGATACCGTAACCATAACCTGTTTGTTCCGCCTCAATTTTGAATTAGGAACAATCTCTGTCAGTAAACCGGATTACTAACAAGCCTCCTGAATTGTTCCTACACTTATAATCAGACTAGTTAGAGAGGGGAACACAGACCATCGTAGTCGTGAGAGTTCTATTTTCATCAGTGTACGTAATTTGCCTAAGCACACACCCTTTTGAAAACACATTTATCTTTTCAATCTTTTGTTTTACTTTCCAAATTTGATTATGTTCAGTTACCTTTGATTTGAAAGAATTGAATTTGGAAATCATTTTCTTTTTAAGATCCGAAGGAATAGATTTTGATTTTGAAACTTTGATCTTTTTCATCTTTGAATCATGTGAAACCGGCTTCACATGAGAAGGTTTGGATAGAATGCCCATCATCCAACCATTCAATGATGTATGATTTTTACCTCTTGAAACAAAGAAGCAAGCCGTGTTGTCTTTATCGTCTGGAACTTGCCTTTGAACCTGAGGGCACTTCTTTAGCACATGACCTTCTTTTCCACATCTAAAACAAGCCTTGAAAGTGTTTGGTTCTTTGTAGTCCCGTGGTAATCAACATAGGGTGGATCCTGCTTTGAGGTTATTGCAACTTGTTGACAACCTTGAAGCTTCTTCTTTTGGATATCAGGAAATTGAACCTTTTGAGGTTTTGTCGATGTGGATTTCAAACTGGGCTTTGATTTGAAGTGTGATGTTTGAGGAGATGAAATCTGAGCATTCTTCTGAGAACCCTTTTGTATGACTGGTGACTTGGGAGACTTTGAGGTAGATTTGTGACAAGCTTGATGGATAGCAGATGAACATGGTGAGTGCTTCAGCTAAGTTTTGGAGGAACTGCTGATTTGTTTAGAAATTGGGGATGAGATCCGGATAGGTCTTGATTCAACTGGTGGAAGCTTTTGACACTTGATAACTTCAGGTGGCTTGATGATCTCTGATTCATTATCAGAGCTTGTCCAGTCTCGTATACATAAGTTAGCTTCCAATGGATCTTGGTTGATAACTCTTGTTGTGTCAGTTTGTGTTGTTGAGTTCTGATTGCTTGACGATTCCACAGCTGTTCCTTCTTTGACAAACTTGACAGGAACAAAAGAAGGGATGTTACCTGTCTTGAATTTTTTAATTAAGTTATGAGAAACAACTAATACTGGTTTTGAATCATCAGATATGGAATGATCATTTTGCAAATCAGATCCTTGCTTGATGATCCCCAAACCTGCAGGAGAATCATATTCATCTCAAACCTCTTTATGATTACCGCTACTTAAACCTTCATATAAGCTGTTTATATCTGCAGTTTCAATCAAATCATTAGATGGATGAGGTTGAGGCATAGGAGAGTAACAATAAGTGATAGGAGGAGGATAAACATATGAAGTTTCACTACATCCCATACCCGTTTTGATTCTTGCTTGTAAGGCCCCCTTCCTGGGCACCTCATAGCTGGTCATTCATCGCATTCAAAACATAATTCTTTATCGTTCTTCATAAAAACATTGCAGCGGAAATATTAAAAACATCCTTTTCATTTCAACAAAATTCTCTCATAAAATACTACCTCAGTTCATTACATATTATCATTTTACATTTCATTATAAAGCATTATAACAATGGATGCCATCCCAAAGGAACTGAGTAGTCGCCCCGTGCCATCCTCAGCAACATACCTGCTAATTGGAAACACATCAAAGTCAGCGTCGCTGAGTGAGTTCTAGTTTTATATTAACAACATACTTTTCTTTCATTAAAACCGTTATTTACTTTCATGCAATCACACATCATACGTACACATAGATTACTAAGGTCGAGTGACAAGGATCCCGTTTCATACGTTATCATTATGTTCCTTTCGTTCATTACTTTCATTCGTTCATTCTTTAACTTTCATTACGTTCGTTAACTTTTGCTCATTTCATACTTTCTTTGTTTCATAATTATCTTTCTCATTCATCAACTCACTCAATACTCCTGACTCATGTCCGAAGACTGATACTGTGTCGGGGCCCGTGAACAACCCCCGACTCATGTCCAAACACTGTCACAGTACCGGAGCACGCGATTCGTTCCTCATTCATCTCATCCCATTCTCACGTACTACTCCCGACGCATGTCCGAAGACTGATACTGTGCCGGGGCTTGATATACAAACCCCCGACTCATGTCCGAAGACTGACACAGTACCGGAGCATGCGATCCTCTACCCATTCAATTAGATCCTGTCTCATGTAATATCCCCAACTCATGCTGGAAAGCTGATGCTGTGCTGGGGCCTGTACACAAACCCCCGACTCATGTCCGAAGACTGACACAGCATCGGGATACACGACAAAGATCACATTCGAGTCAATCACCTGGATTGAACTCTATCCGAGTCTGTTGCAACACAAAGTTGCTCACCTCACTATCTCGTCTCATGCAATACCCCCGACTCATGTCCGAAGACTGATACTGTGCCGGGGCCTGATAAACAAACCGCCGACTCATGTCCAAAGACTGACACAGTACCGGAGCATGCAATCCACTTCTCATCATCCGTTACTTACATACTCACCATTCATTATCTCACGTGTTTGTTCGTTTTGTACTTTATCGTATTCGTTCATTTTGTTAATGCATGCATTCTTTCATTTCGTTCCCCTTTTCATTATCTTTCACTTTACGCTACATAATACTTTTCATTCATTCATAAACATAACATGTAAAGTTACAGAAAGATGAACATACATCGAAACAAGGAACATCGACATTTACCAGTCATCAGTCATCACCATCATACATGGCAACTTCATACTTAACATAACATACATCATGCATAACATGCAACACTATCATCATTGTGCCTAACATAACTTCTAAAGTCTCGACGGCCATCTCACATGTAGTTACAGGGACTACCACATCATTACTTACCCCTGTTCTTTTCCCTGAAAGTCAGTAATTAAACTATGCCTCTCATCATACACAACAGCCCTATTTGGGCGATTAGGCACCAGTCAGTCGCATGGCCTCCATGCGACTGAACATCATGCGACTAGACCAATGCGAATGAACCCTCATGCGACTAAACTTCCAATCGGGCGAATAGAACCTCAATCGTGCGATTGGACACTATGCGAATGGACCTATGCGATTGAGCTCTCAGTCGTGCGGATGAGCACCTACGCGACTGAGCAACTATGCGACTGGGCTATCAGTCGTTTGACCTGCCATGCGACTGGACCCCCAGTCATCCCGAACGGCAGCCACGACCTTCAACCTCCAAACCATTCCAGACCTCGTTTGCGCTCAAATCAACCCTTCTAATCCACAGGGAAACATACCACGACCTCATTCAAGCCTATCCAAGCCCGAAATCAAGCCTCAAACGAATCATACACATACACATACATACATGAACGGGTTTTTCACCCAAATACCCAAAAATAGTTTTTAGATGTGTTCCAGCCCCAAAATCATTCAAAAACATGTAAAAGAGGGGTCTTAGAACTCACCTAAATGATTCTGTCGAGTAGAGCTTCGATTTGAGCCGCTACACGTCGATTTTGCACTCTCGAACCTGCTCGAACAAAGCTTTCTTCTTCTCTTCTCCCTTTTTCTCTCTTCTTTCCTTCTATGGCTGGTGTTTGTGAGTGTGGGGAGAGGGTAAGGGCTACCCTCTCCCTTAAATGCTACAGTCTAGTCGCATGAGGTTCCATGCGTATGGACACTCCAGTCGCATGAGTTCCATGCGTATAGACACTCCAGTCGTATGAGTTCCATGCGTATGGACACTCCAGTCGCATGACTTCCATGATATAGGACTCCAGTCGCATGACTTCCATGCGTATGGGACTCCAGTAGCATGACACTCCAAAACAAAATTTTCGGGTGTTACAAGTCCACCCCCCTTAAACGGGTTTCGTCCCCGAAACCTGTTGTTCCTTAAACCTTTGCTGGCAATACTGTCTCATCTCTTTTCCAGTCTATCACCTGGAATTCAATCGCTCTACATCGTTTATCAACGTACAAATTTTGGTCTATCTTTGACTATCTCCATGGGGGCTTTAGTCCTTTCGAGCTTTCGTAGTCTCGATCACCTCAATACTTCCCATACGGTATTTGGTGCTTGGCCTTCACTTGTAAACAAGTAAGGCATTCACTCTTAAACTTCACCATATCACGCTTCATACCTGGTCACCAATAATCTTTACTCAGGTCTCGGTACCTTTGACGGTTAGGATATTGGTATATCCACATACCTTACAGCCAAGTAGGCAATACGTCCACGCCTCTTGGATTACTAGCCCAATCATCTTATGGTGTACGCCTATTCACCCAAGGCTTTCCCGAACGGTCTAGCAGGAAATAACGCTTTCTCAATTGCATCACGCAATTCTCTAGGGCATCAGGTGTCACACCCTCAATTTCCACGAACAGGGTTTTACCGTTAGGCGTGTGACATAACCAGGATCTCAGATAAGCACCAGTTACACCAAATGACTCGATAATTACAAATCATATAAGTTGCTTAATTTTAATGAAACAAACCAAATATATTTAACTATTGCGGAAGCGAAATTAGAAAATGTTTAAACAAGTGTTAAAACTGCGCAACACGCGCCCAAACCAATTTAAATAATGTGAATGTAATTAAACCATGAAATCAGCTTAAAAATGAATGTCAAATGATATGCAATGGATGCTGTGCTCCTAAACGTGCCACATCAACGACCTGAGAGAAAACATGCAAAAGTCAGTACAAAACTGGTGAGTTCACAGGTTTATCAGAAAACAGTAAGTATCACTAATGAAATTCCCGGATTTAGTAATCAAAGCATATAATGGGTAGCTAGCCCATAGCAATCACTATGTGTATGAAGTCGCGACCGAGCTGACACGTAATCAATAGTAATAAAGTATGCCCGGCTGTGGATCCCACACCACAACACTGTAAAACAAGCTGACCATTCACCCGTTAGACCTCCAGTCTAGCTAGCGCGACTAGCCCAGGTAGGGCGTGTCAAACCCAAGTAGATCTACTAACAATCACCTCGCTATTTGCATATTAACGGTCCTAAGGGCAAAGTATAGCACCATAGTATCATGTATATGCGGTATTACAAAAACCCAATGTAATGTAACGTTTATGAAAGCAGCGTGTTTCTCTCCCCCAAAAATAGTATAAAGTAAAAGTGGGGCTGTAAACTCACCTGGTATGCGTAACAACTATTTAAAGTTTACTTGGAGAATAAGTGAACCGAGAACCTTCAGAGGTTACCTAGATCATGTAAGTGCATAAGTATGTGTAAACCGAGAACATGTGAAACCCTAAGCACACATAACCAAAGACTCAAGGTTTCAGAAAAATAGACATGTTTGACCCGGTTGACCCATTTGACCCGTTGGTGACATTATGAGTTGTAATTCCTTTAAGTGACATAATCATTTCTCAAGCATGGTTAACATACATCATAACTATTAATTTCCAGTCCCAAACATGATGTCCTAATTTGTAATCATCATTCAACATCATACATGATCATCAAGTTCCATACAAACCAATTAACACATTTCATCACAATAAGAATCCTTAATAAATACTCTAGCATGATCCTAGACTCATACACAACTCATACCATCAAAATAAATTCTAGAAGTACTAACATTACACACAAAAGCCAAGTAAATATGTTACAGGTTGTAGGTATTCGTTTTCCAGAATCTGCGTTTTCTGGCAGATTCTAGGTGTTCGGAAGATACGGTCAAACACATAACCAACCAAGGATTTAGGCCAAGGCCAAACTCCAGTAGGCTCTCCTATGAGTCAATTAAGTATGTGAAAAGTTGTTTTAGGTTTTAAGGACCTGGAGTTACTAGAAAAACTAAAAATGTTACAGCAGCTCTCAACCGGAAGGCTGCTGAAGTTAGCTTGCCAAATTGTGCATAACTCCAATTTGAAAATAGCTATTGGGTTAATTATTTTTCTGGAGTTCCTAGGACTCCTAGGAAAGATGTTTGACCATAGGGTTTGGTCTCAGGGTTTATGAAATGAAAATGGAACATCAAACAAGTCAACACACACATTCTGTCCATGAGGACAGAATTGACCCTTCTAGCCAAAACAGGTAAAACACCAACTTAACCACATCCAATTGGAGTGTGGTTACCCTTTATAGAAACTAGACTCAGTAACAAACAATTTTGGCTCTAGAAACACATCATTTGGACATGTTATGACCTGTTTGTGGCACATACAAAATGAGATTCAGAATCTGTCAGAATGTTTGTTTCTGACCACACTTCACTAAAATGATCATAACTCACGTTTTACAAGTCCAAATTGGAAAAGGTTGGATATTTTGAAAACTAGACTCCATGAGGAACATTTTAGACTCAAGAAAACCAGTTTTTGGATTCGTCTTCATTCGGTTATGTCATGATAAAAACAGGGTATGCAATCTGCCAGATATCCACCATGAACATATCCATAACCAAACATGAAATTGACATCTAATCTAGCATCATACAATAATACTAACATGGATTAACCATAAATTGACCAAAAATTAACATCAAGAACATCAATTTGCATCTAGGGTCCGGCCAACATGAAGAGTTCCACAAAACATTGAAATTAACATTTAATTTTTGCATAATCGACATTAAACAACATACATACAACCTAACTAAGCTACTAGTATCATCAAACAACAACAATTTCGACCCCAAGATCATACAAAAACGAATTAGGGTTCGGCCATATCAAGAAAACCCACAAAACACTAAAACTAACCTTCGATTCTTGCAAAGGAACACGAATTGATGCTTGTAACTTGTTGTATTGATTGAATTCGGTCCAATTTCACAGCCAATTGGTGTTTCTTGGCTGAATTTCGAAGTAAAGAAGGATGGAGAAGAAAGAGGCGGTCGATGGAGGTGTTCTAGAGGAGTGTTTGCTTTTAAATCCTTCATTTATGCATAATTACCCTTTC
>BJCO01794228.1:0-14883 GCA_018326465.1 Flaveria floridana | reverse complement strand
GCCGACCGTTGGAATTTCAAATAGGTGACAAAGTGCTTTTGAAAGTGTCACCTTGGAAGGGTGTGATTCGCTTCAGAAAACGTGGGAAACTAAACTCTAGATACGTGGGGCCGTTTGAGATTGTCAAACGGGTTGGCCCCGTGGCCTATCAGCTGAACCTACCCGAAGAACTCCGTGGAGTACACGATGTGTTCCATGTTTCAAACCTGAGGAAATGCCTTGTAGACGAGACTCTCGTTGTTCTATTAGACGAGATACAGGTTGACGAACAACTACGTTTCATTGAGGAACCAGTGGAAATTACGGACCGAGAGCTCAAGACACTCAAACGTAGTCGTATCCCTATCATCAAAGTCCGTTGGAACTCAAAGTGTGGACTAGAATTTACTTGGGAACGAGAGGACCAGATGAAGAAGAAGTACCCGCAACTGTTCCAGAACCAGGCATCTACTTCTTAAGATACGCAGAAACTCTATTCAACATACGTTACAAACCGTTGAGCCTTGTATTCCCCGTTGAACCTCATAACATGATGTTCTAATTTTCGGGACGAAAATTCCTTCAACAAGGGGATAATGTGACACACTGTAATTTCAGGTTAACACCATTCAAACTGTTGTCGTTATCATTGTTACATTCTTGTTATTACCCAAAACATTTACAAGCATCGTCACCATCATCGTTAAATATGTTATGTTATATAATACTAACATGAGGAATAACCCAATTTTTCAAATACAAAATGGTGTTTGTAGAGGACTCAAATAAATGGGATTACTTAAGGAATCCTCTTAATTTACATAGCTCGCCCATTTACGTCGTTATCAACCGAAACTAATTCGGGAACTCGGGGACTAAGTGCGATGACCAAACGTGACAAATTGCCAAACTAGGGCTGGGTATATAAACCCCTTATCAGCCCTATTTTTAATTCAAAACCCCTTTTCTTCACCTCCTTCTTCACTTTCTTCTTCTACTCCTCTCTATTACATCCTAGCACCAAAATCACTCCCTTTGGTCTCGTTTTCATTAGTGAGACTACGCTACAGCTGAGATAGCACGTTTCCCACAGGTAGGTGACCTTGGTTGTCCATTTTATTGTTCTTCACTTCTGCGAATTTGGGGTTTCGGGTGCTTGGGTTCAACCCGAATGCATGAGGTCGCGTGGGTGCGTGTGTTGTCCATCTACATGTGCATTTTACTTAGACATGTTAGAAAAGTGTTTCTGGAAGTCCTTGATGTATGAAACCCATGCACGAAACAGTCGAAGGCTGTTCAGCCCCTCTAGCAGTCGCGATCTGCTGCAATTCGTGACTGGGTCAGTCGTGCGACTGAGCCGTACAACTGGGCGTGTCATGCGACTAAGTGGTGCGACTGGGGTGAGTCGTGCGACTGAGTCGAGGCGTATGTGCGTGTCGTGCGATTGAATGCATACGATTGAGAGTGTGTGCGATTGAGTCAAACGGATGAATGTGTGCGACTGTGTAACGCACGACTGAAGGTCCAATCGTACGAATGAAGGTTCAGTCGCGCGAATGGCCGTTGAGTCATGCGAATGGGTGATGTGTGGTACGACTAAATGCTGAGTCGCACGAATGAGGGTTCAATCGAACGAGTGAAGCTGATTCGTGCGATTGAAGGCCCATTCGCGCGGATGAAATCTCCACTTGTGCGTCTAGTCTTGTTATGCGATTGGAGTCATTGTGAGTGAATTCTTCTTGTTTGCGATGTGCCTATCGTGTGATGATAAGGTAACATCAATAAAGTGTCATTGCTTGACCACAAAGATTAAAGTCAACGCTATTAACAAGCACATACTTTTTGAATCTAAAATAACCTAACCGGTTACAATTTTCGACAACTTTTTGGGAGCTAAACAAGGTCTCATATGTGTATGCCTGCTTGTGTGTGTCACCCACGACCGAACCAATGCGACCCGACCCGACTAAACATTTCTATTAACACTAGACACATCATTAACGCTTAACATAACTGTCAATAGGTGTTTGACCGTTCATTGTAAACAACACTTGGGAGGCTTTCATCCTACATACTTACTAAATAATCAGTGAGTCTTCACGACCCCTATTTCACTTTCTTTCCTTTTTGGGGGAGAAAACATGCAAACATATTTTATAAATGGTTTTTAGTATTATTGATATCGCCTGTTACGTTAGTGCAAACATACTTAAAAGTCCTTACATTCTCGAAAATGTGTAGCGAGGTAATTCTAAGTAGTACTACTGGGTTTGACAAACCCCGCCCGGGCTAGTCGCGCTAGCTTGATTGGAGGTCAAACGGGTGCATTATTGACCTAACATTTGTCACTATCGGGTGAGACGTGACGGGGATACAACAAACATATAGGACATGCAAACAGTCAGCTTCGGTTCGAAACGCTAAGTAACTTGACTATAGGCTAGCTACTTATCGATATGCTTTCATTACTTTACCATTTGAACAGTTACCAACATTTTATCTGAAATTAAACCTGTGAACTCACCAACTTTATGTTGACACACTTTAGCATGTTTTCTCAGGTCACAGGAACGCATAAGCTCATGATGCACACTTCAGGAACGCACTCAGGACATGCATTCATCGATCTTAGTTTCTTGCATTGAACATTTTATTTAGATTTGGCACTTGTAACCTTCACGTAATGGATTTACATTTCATGTATACGCTTCCGCACTGATGTTAAAATTCATTTATGTTCCTCTGAATGAAGTCAAATGTTTATTTTAAATTCATGTAGTGTCGTTCGATATGACTGTGTCTGAGATCCTGGTATGTCACACGCCTAGCGGTAAAACCCCGTTTGTGGAAATTGAGGGTGTGACATCTATCAATGGAATCTCAGCCAACCTCCTCAAAATCGCAATTAATCAAGGTCTTAAATGCCTTCCTCTTATTTAGATAGTAAATCTTTCCACCTCTCCTCTTAATCATGAACAGTTTGAGCTCTGTATTGTATTTCTAGCTTATAATCTTCTTGTCAATATCCTTCTTGCTAGCCTCTTGAATGTTTTGGAACAAGGGAGTTATCTCCTCTGGTTCCTTCTCCTTTTTAAACCAATCTTCCTAAGCTAACTCAATCACATCTCCTTCTATGTACCCTCTTTGAGCCACATACGTTACTGTCCTCTGATCCACCTCATAATACTCAGGCTCTAAACTATAGTCGATAAGCTTCTCATCATCCTCATCTTCTTCATCAAGTAGCCTTATATCAGGCTCTTTCCCTTTTTTTATCACCCTTATCTAGATGCACTTCCTCTCCCATCAGATCCTTATTAACATTAAACCTAAAACTAAATTCAGCCTCAGATATTTTGATTCCACCAACATCCACCTCTTTCTTTACACCATTGGATCAAGCACCTACATCAACATTACCAGCACCTTCACCTACATCATCAGTACCAGCTTCATTTGTGTCAACATCAAAACTTGTGTCTGCAGCTCTACTTGGGCCCTCTCCTACCATAGATGACCCTCCAACATTCAGAAACTCATACATTAAGGTATAAGTAAGATCATTCAACTTAGCTTTAGATCTTTGATTTGGCAGGCCGGCCGCTACTTTCAGTTCGTTCAGCTCTTTAAACACCGTCTTTATCAATTTCTGCTGATCCAACACCATTTTCTTTAAACCTTCAATTACTACATCCTTTGCCTTCTCCCTTATCTCTTGATTTACCAACTTTGACTTTATCATGCTTAGTTCATTTGCCACTGAAGCACTGACATTTCTAATCACATCTTGATGTAGGTCAGATCTAGTATCTTTCCTACTAGCTTGTTCTGAGAATGCCTGCTATCTATGCTTTGTTCTCCTTTTTGACACGTTTGCTGGTTCACTTTCCTCAGCCCTCCTCTTCCTCCTCTTTTCGTTTTGTACTCTCACCTCCTCAGCCACTTCATTAACTTCTTCTTCAAAATCATACTCCTTTTCTTTTGCATATCATTTCCTCTTCTTTATTGCTTTTTCCTGTTTTTCTCTATTGTCCTCAGCATTCTTGTTTTCAGTCTCAATCACTTTTATAATATAGTTCCACCTCTCAGGTGGATATATTTTTTCCCAAAAGTGAGTGATCTTTCCACTAAAACCATGTCTGATTGCAGAACCGTCAGCAAATATCCTCATATTCATTTGTGCCAGCCTTTTGATTTCTCCGTGTCTTGGCACATTTGTTATCAGATCATCAACCAACATTTGGATAAAGCTCGGATATAGCTATCACTTTCTTTCTTTAGGGCCATAATATTCTCAGTCATACAGTCAAAAATCAGTTTTGCAATATTGGCCTTTTAACCTCTGCAGAAGATGATCATTGCCCTAGCCTAATGTATGTTCAGCCCTTCTGATCCTCCCTTTCTATGATCCAGACAGATAATAAAGATTTGGGCTATATATCTCCATTCCTTTGAGAGAAGAGATTTCGTTTTTTCCTTCTTGGAACCAAAAGGTGGCCTTTCATACCCGATACTCCTGAATGCCTCTAGAACTTGGACATCAGACAACAACACCTCTGGCCCATAATCATCTTCAAGATGAAATACCCTAGCAATAGTTTCTATAGTGATAACTATGTCATGTCCATCAATCCTAGAAATTACCCGGTTAGGCACAGATCCAACATCATGCTCAGCAGATCTCCAGAAGTCTCTCAAGTGAAGATTATAGATAGTAGGCATATGTGAAATGGCATAAAATATGGGAGATTCCGTCAACCATCTGATACACTCTCTAAATCCCACAACTTTTGGATTCCCATCATCTAGAAGAGCCATGATGTTGAACTTATCGTTTAACTTTAAATTAGCCATGTCAACCGAAATGGAAACACAAATAGGTTAGTGAAAAAGATATACACATAGACACAAAACAAAAAATAATGAAAAGTAAGATTTGGCTAGTTTCACTAGAAGCGAAACTGTAATTTCGCTTAGAGAAATAGTTAGTTTCGTTTTCAAGAAACCGTAGATTCGCTGGTAATAAAGCGTAGATTCGCTGAGTCTGAGGCATTGAGTTTTGTGTATTAGTTGTTAAACAGTTTCACTGACAACTTATTTTGTAATTTCGCCTAAGAGAAACTATATTTCGCTATTAATTTCTCCTAAGATTAAACTCAGGAAGCCATACCAGGCGAATCTATAGTTTTGCTGAATGTTTCCTAGGAAACTGTCACTTGTGCTTGGACAACGCAACATTACAGTTTCGCTCGAAACTATGAACTTTCGTTTAGTTTCGTTGAAGTATCTCGCAGTTTCGCTGAACAAAACTGCAACTTTTCAACTTCAAGGAAACAAAATCAGTCGATAAATTAAGCGAAACCAAACCGATTAAAGCTTAGAACAAGGTCGCCTAACAAACCTAAACATAAATCGACCGTTTATTTCATCAAACAAGAACAATGTAAGATTTGAGCGAGGAATGCCGAGAGAAACTAGGGTTAGGACTATATTCACACATATGAGACTCGAGTTTTAAACTGTGCAATATATACCACCTAGTTTCACTGGGAGCGAAACTATAGTTTCGTCCGTGTAGGTGAGTTGCTCACAGTTGAGTGTGACTACTGGTGAAAGTGTAGTTTCGCCCATAGTTTCGCCCTTTTTTTAATATAAGTTTTATGTTTATACAAGCATTTGTTAAAGATAACTTTCTCACCCCACAATTCCAACTTAAAAACAAACAAATTACTAAACGATTATAATATTAACAAATAAAATAAAGTCAAAGGAAAAAAAATGAAATAAAATATCAAAAAGGATATAGTATGCATATTTATCTTGAAGTTTTTTTTGAGAATCAAGCCTTGGTGAGATTGCTGATATGTTTGTCGTCATTCGAGAACTTATTGTTACTATCCTATGCCTCAACCTCATCCATCTAATGATTAGATTAAATCTACAGATACTAATAGTTTACATGCTGGTTTAAGCTACGTTAATCACAAAGAGGTTCGAGATGAATATGATTTTTCTATAGGTTTGGGGCGCATCAAGCAAGGATCTGATTTGCAAAATGATAATTCCATCTGTGATTCTTCAAAACCAGTATTAGTTGTTCCTCATAACTTCTTTAACAAATTCAAGACAGGTAACATTTTTGTTCCTGTCAAGTTTGTCAATGAAGGAACAGCTCTGGAATCATTAGGCAATCAGAACTCAACAACAAACCAACAAAACAAGAGTTATCATTCAAGATCCATTGGAAGCTGACTTGTGTATACAAGACTGGACAAGTTCTGATGATGAATAAGAGATCATCAAGCCACCTGAAGTTATCAAGTGTCAAAAGCTTCCAACAGTTGAATCAATACCTATCCAGATCTCATCCCCAACTGTTAAACAAATAAGTAGTTCCTCTCTAACTTAGTAGAAGAACTCACCATCTTCATCTGCTATCCATCAAGCTTGTCACAAATCTACCTCAAAGTTTGCCAAGTCCCAATTCATACAAAAGGGTTCTCGGGAGAATGCTCAGATTTCATTTCCTCGAACATCACACTTCAAATCATAGCCAACTTTGAAATCCCCATCGACAAAACCTCAAAAGTTTCAATTTCCTTATATCCAAATGAAGAAGCTTCAAGGTTGTCAATAAGCTACAACAACCTCAAAGCAGGATCTAACCTCTCTTATTATCCATGGGACTACAAAGAACCAAAAGCCTTTCAAGGCTTGCTTTAGATGTGGAAAAGAAGGTCATGTGCTAAAGAAGTGCCCTTAGGTTCAAAGGGACGTTTTGGGAGGTAAAGATAACACATGTTACTTCTCAGGTTCAAAAGGTAAAAAGCACATATCTTTGAATGGTTGAATAAAGAACAAGACCAATGTTTCAAAAATAAAATCTCCGCCTTCGTATCTTAAAAAGGAAATGATATCCAAATTCAACTCCTTTAAATCAAAAGTAATAGAACAAAAAAAATTTGGAATGTAAAATAAAAGGAAAAGGATAAAGAGATAAATGATTTTTCAAAAGAATGTGTATTTAAACAGGTTACATACACTGATGAAAGTCGAACACCCAGGACTACGATGGCCTGGGTCCCCTTTTCTAACTAATCTGTTAATAAGTGAAGGAACATTTGAGGAGGACTATTAGTAATCCGGTTTACTGACAGAAAATGTTCCTCATTCAAATTTGAGGCGGAACAAACAGGTTATGGTTTTGGTATCTTATCCACATTTTGGATCCTTATCTGCATTTTCATATCTCATTTGACAATCACTACATTTCTCTTGATAGTTCATTTTTATCCTTTGTTAGAGTAAAATGGAAGACAATTTCTTTAGTTATTTTCTTTTTAGTAAGTATAGAATAGGCACATAAATAAAATTTAGGGGGAGAGTAGTATAAAAGAAAAGAACAAAAAGATTTTAAATTTTATTACTTAATTAGTTGCTTTAGGTTATAAATAATATAAAAAAATGGGAACTTGATTTGGGATGAGTGAGAAGTGATAGTATATCTTCTTGGTATGCTTATTTACGGACATGTACTTTGTGAGAAATGATAGTAACTGATGTAGATGTCTATGTCACTTAAAATTCTAAAATCTGAAAAAGACAGATTCATATATGATATGCTTGGTAGGCTCAGCCTGAAAACAAAGTAAACAGTGATTCTGTAGCCTAACTAAAGCTTTAGAACCCGGTGATAAAGATCATTTCCATGACATCTCGGTCTGCACAAGGTTACAAGTCTCGTCAAAAATGGGTTGAGAGTATTTGACTTCTGCCTTGATCCATTCAATTCCCAAATCACCCTCCCCCTAGCCCTGAATAACGCTTCTTGTAAGCTCTTCAGAATCCCTTTCGTGCTTATCTCTTTTGCTATGCGGAAGCATTGACCTGGAGTGTTGATCTTCTCTGTTATACATGAGTATAGACCTGAAGTTCTCATCAGCACGCTCAGATGATCATCTCCTCTGTTATACGGAAGTATAGAGATGGAGCGCTCATCATCTGTTTCCCCTTCAAATAATGTCACAATGATTCTTACATCAAAAGTCATTGTTGAAAGCTCCACCAAATATTTACACATATATATATGACATTCATGTTGGTCCTCAAATGATCATCATCTATGTCCATCTCAAGAAGAATCGAATCATCAAATCTCAATCTCTATGTTTCTAAAATATCATTATCTTTGTTCTTATAAGAAAAATGTGATCTCGTAAAGTCACTCCTTATACTCAATAAGCCTTGATGACGGGAAAAGTTCTTTGCTGAATGTATGTGGGAACAAAGTTACCTGAGTTTCTCTGATCAAACCTAAAACATGATAAAATCAGTTGCAGGTCACTTGTTGAAAAGAATAAGGCATGGGTTTAAATTGGACAAACATACCGACAATAATTCTTGAACTGTCTTGGCTATCAAAAACTTAAAATTATGATTAGACTCTGTATCAGTGTGATCTCACTAACTTGTCGATGTTTAATTATATCTTTGTACTTTAGTATATCTTAAAAATGTGATCTTATGATTAAATCAATTATTGGTTCTAAAATTATTAACAAAAATATATGTATATATTATTTTTTGGTTAGAGTCTTATGATTAGATTTTATTAGTATTAAATTTCTTATTTAATTTTTCAAATTATTTTTCAAGTCTTCCATATTATGCTATTGAAACGCTCTCATATTTTCATGCATTTCACGGGAAATTGCACACACAAACGAACCTGGTTTTGCTTGTTTATATTCACAGATAAACATGGTTTTATTTGTATTATTGAAATGATATAACGAGAATTGTGTAGAATGTGTTTCTGATTGTGTTATAGATTTTTGCTGCAAATGATGGCCGATCACCAGCTGAGCAAAGTACCTAACCAGAGAACCTGTTCTTCAAGTTTGCAGAAGATTCCAAGCTAGGATTCCTCCTCCTACATCTTTAGAAGCATTCAAGTATAGAGTGTTGGAAAAGCTGCTCCTGATCATTCCCAAAGATGCACACGAAGAGAGAGAGCGTACAAAAAGGGGGAGCCTGTGAGATGAAAGATCTTGAGCAACAGATCATCAATCAAGGGGGAGATTGAAGATCATTTTTTATGGTTGACTTATCGGGGCTGAAGATGATACAAGACGTTGATAATGATAAACTAAGGGGAGTATTGATGGGTCTGAAAAGGATAGTCTATATTATCAACATAGTCAAAGTCAACAAAAGTCAGCGTCACGGTCAAAGTCATCGGAAAAGTCAAACAGATGCGTTCGAGATGAAGAACTGAGATGAGTCATTGAAGATATATTTGAATGGGAGCTTTATTGTTAATAAATATATTTTGTGTCAACAAAATATATTTAATCTTGTTTTAGTCATTTTTATGTTTTATTTGTATTTTCCTTAATTAGTTTAAGTCTAGGGGGCTAATTGTCATTAAGTCTAGTTATCATTAGACTATTATAGCCAGAGTCATTAGTGTGTTAAGAAAGCTAATGAGCTAGATTTGAGGGTTTCCATGTAAACAACATCTTTTGCAAATGAATATGGATCAAATGGGGTTTTTGTATTAGTGTTCTTGAGTGTTCATATATATTCTTTATATTTTATCATGTTTGATCCAAATCTTCATCAAATCAATGATTCAAAGGTATTTGGGACCAACACAAAGATTATATAGATAAATGATAGGATCATTAATCTACTTAACTATAAGCATACCTGACATTATGTTTGCAATTTGTGTTCATGCAAGGTACAAATCTAATCGAAAGCAATCACATATGAATGTTGTGAAGAGGATATTCAGATATCTTAAAGGGAAACTAGTTCTTGGACTTTGGTATCCCATATAAGGAGAATTCAACCTCTACTTCTATTCAGACAGTGATTTTGGAGGGTGTAACAAAAATAGAAAATCCACCACAGGTGGATGCCAATTCATAGGACCAAGGTTTGTATCTTGGCAGTGCAAGAAACAAACAAATGTTTCAGTATCCACAACTGAGGCTGTGTATACTGCTTCTTCAGCAGGTTTCTTTCAAGTTTTATGGTTGCAAAATCAACTACTTGACTATAGGTGCAATTTTCATCAAACACCAATTCATATAGATAACTCAGCTGCTATATTTATCACTGCTAATCCAGTGCAACATAGTAAAACAAAACACATAGAAATCAGATACCATTTTCTGAGAGATTACTCAGAAAAGGGTTTGATCAAGTTGATCAAAGTAGATACAAAGAATTAGCTTGCTGATCTCTTTACTAAAGCCTTTAATTTAGTAAGATTTATTTTGTAATTGAGTATTTAGGCATAATAAACCTTGATTAATCATCATAACAAAAAAATGATCTGTCCTTCAATTTATTTTCTAAGAAAATTCCAAAAACATCCATAAAATTTTTAAAAACACAAAAAGATTGTCTAGTTAAGTTGTTATCTATTTAAAGTATTCATATTTTGGGAAATGATAGTGCACTATTCCTTAGTTTTCTTTCATGACTTAATCTTATAATAAAGACTGATCAGAAGTGAATAGATATGTGATTAGGTTCAACCAAAGTAGAACATAAACATGTGCATGCTGTAGGAAATTCCACTTTAAAGATCAAGCAAGTGAGTCTAACTCTGATGTGATCAAATTACTCACCTAAACACACTATGTTCTCACTACTTATAATTTCTATCTTTGCAACTCATATTCCCTCTGTTGCGTAAGCAAAGATCTGGGTTTATGACCACCTTTGTTAATGAACATAATATTTGGTGTTATGATTTTGATCATTGTCATCCCTCTGTTTTGCGTAAACAAATACCTGGGGTTCAAGGCACCTCTGTTTTATGGAAGTAAAGACCTGGTGACCTGATAATGATCTTATCAAAGCTCTAAAAGAATCCAACACGATCAGCTGTATACTATAATTCAAGATCTTACATATCAAACAACATTAATATGATTTCACAGAAATCATAAGCTAGAACATATACTTAAAAGCCACATAGTTTTTAAGTGTGAAAAAGTGATAAATTGACTCATAAACAAAGGACAAATTCTAATGTGAATTGAAGTGGAATCCATATTTGTGAATCTTTCAACAATTTTAAACAATTACAAACAATTACGAACAATTACAAACAATTACAAACAATTGAAAACAATTTTTGCGATTGACTGCTACTTAACATTACGATCAAACCCTAACAGCCGCAAAGAATCACAGGACAACACACACATAAAAATAGCATTAGAACCCTAGCAATAGCAATAGTATTCATTGTTTGTTTGGTTATTGTAATCATTATTTAATCATTAATGGAAAACTTACTGAAACATTTGTGTTGTTCTTCATCTTATGATTTTCATTAGTTGATTTATTTTCATTGTTTGTTTTTGTCAAACAACTATTACAAAATCAATTAATCGAACAACAATCAGTGATAATTGCATGATCATTGTTTTGTCATTAAGTAAACTGCTAATTCCCTGACGATCCTTGGATTCACAACTGTATCATCAGGACTTGGTCCGGAGACATTAGCATACCCTGATGATCCAGCAGTGCTAGTAGGAGCACCTGTATCAACTCCTTGATCATCATCATTATCTCTATTCTTATCATCATCATTCTTATCATCATCATTCTTATCATCTCCCTCACCACCATCATCATCACCATCTTCATCATCATCCTCTTCATCTTCATCATCAAAATCAAAATAAATTGGATCTATGACACCATCATCACCAACTGGATCAGGAATAGGCGTCATATGCTTAGGCTCTACAAATGCCTCTCTAGTAAACTATACAGGCTGATCCTCAGTAGCCTGAATCAGAACATCTAAAATAGGCTCTTGATCAACGTTATTCGTGTCTGTAGTCCATTCAGTATAAACTAGATCTACAACATGCTCTGTATCAATAATTGTATCTTTAGCAATCTTAGGATCAGTTGTTTGCTATCCACTAGATTCTCCAACTTTTGTGGTATGATATTAAGTAAATGAATAACACACATGGGAAGTGAGATCTCTCAAGTTCTGCTCCAAGATTTAAACATAACTGATGAAAAACTATTATTGACTCTCTAAGCTATTAATCTTCTTATCTTTATCAGTTAGAATTTGACACATCTCACTGATCAAATGTGTCTTCTCTAAGTTATCTCTCCCTAACTCACTAACCCTCTGCTCTAATGTAACCCATCTACATGAAAATGTAGTAGACTCAGGTTGTGGTCAAGGTTCAGGAGTGGTGTTTTTTAAGTCCGCTTCGCCAAACATATCATCACATGTTTGCTGTCTAGAAGGACTCCTCAAAACATCATCAGTAGTGGGCATAGAAGCTGACGTCATAGTTATTAATCATGTGACAATCACTGATGGTGTGACCTCACTAACTGTGACTGGTATATCAGGAACTGGAACATCCTCAGTGGACACTGTGGTCATCGGGGTCCGACTTTTCCTAAACACGCCTTGTCCTCCACCCCTACCACGTGCACTATCACTGGCCCTCCATCCCATTCCCTTCCTCCTTCCTTGAGTAGTAACCGGTATCTCCTCGGGAATAAAATCAACGTCATGTTCCTCAGTTGTAACACCCGGAAAATTTGACTAAAATAAAAGATGGAAAAGAAATAAGAAAAAGGAAACGAAAAGTATCTTGTAAGAATAGAAAAGAAAACAAAGTGGATGGGGCTAAGTGTAAGAAGTATAAAAGTCAAATATTTTATTAATATTTGAAGTATGGCGCCCATATTAGTATCAATCCCATCTGCTTTTTGACTGAAAATGGAAGAAGAAGAAAAGGTGAAGTTTCTCATGGATTTTCAATGAGAAAAAGGGTTGAATTCACAAGTGGTAAGTGTTTGTATGTGTTTTAGTTCAGCTAGGATGGGTTTTCAACCATGTAACCGATTTTTACATGTTTCTATGTGTTTATTTGCATTCGGTTTGTGTGTTCTTAGCTTGTTTAGGTGTTTGAACTCAGGTACAAGCAAGGTTGTAGGAGTTTTGTTTTTTTTCTACAATAGGTGAGTTCTAGACCCCGTCTTTTACTTGTTTTATAAATTGTTTGGGGCTGAAAATGCATATAAATATATTTACAAAAGTTGTATGTATGCCCGTAAGTATTTGTGCTTGTATGTTGATGATATATGGTTGTTTGTGCTTTGTTAGTGTTTAGAATGGGTGTAACAAGCTTAGAATAGGCTAAAATGATGTTTGGGTTTGAAAAACAACTTAGAAACATGTAAGTAGGTGGTCATGCACCCTAACAGGGCCCATGCACCTAGGTAACTTGCCTTAGAAAATATTAAGTGAGGTCATGCGCCCAAATAGGGCCCATGCGCCTAGAAAATTGACATAAAATGTCAAAGTAGGGCTGGTACGCCCAAACAGTACCCTCATGCGCCCAAACAGTACCTCATATGCCCAATTTTATACCTTAAAATGACTAAGTGTATCCCATGCACCTGAACAGTAGTTCATATGCCTAGAGTACATGGCCAGACGCCTAAGTGCCAGGGTCATGCGCCCCAATAGTGCCCATGCACCCAAATTTTACTCAGGCTCTACTCAGGCGCCTAAGTACAGGCTCATGCGCCTGAACAGTAGAAACGCCTAGAATTAGGCTGAAAATGCCGTAGTGTAAAGTCCATGAAAGCCAAATAGAGCTGAAACGCCTAGAACACTTGGAATTTTTCTGAGATTTTTAGAAAGATCAGAATTTTAGGGTTTTGACCCTTGTTTGACTTAAGGTTTATATGTGCCTATTTTATGCATGGTTATGTTCTGTTCTTATGTTCCTTACAGATATTGATGTGTGATTTTACGTGGTGTGTTTGTAATCATAAACGTAAAGTATTATCATTAAAGAAAGAGATAAGATTAATGATAATGAAAGTGGAACATAAAGAACGAACGAAAGGAAGGCTTGCAAGTAGAATGAAAGGAGGATCACAACTCATAGGAGTTGTCAGCTTAACTGTGTGTATTGTAGTGTGCGATTTTGGCTAAACCATGAGGGTTCACACATAGGGGGATCAGTCTCGGTGACTGATCCATAGTATGAAACGAGATCCTTCTCACTTTACCTCGGATATGATATGGCTTTATGCCTAGATATGATATGGCTTTGTGCGTGGATATGAAGTGGCTTTGTGCCAGGAAATGAAGAGGCTTTGTGCCCGAAATGGTGGCTTCGGGCCAAAATGGGGGAAAAGTTTTGACAGGATCTAGAAACAGTGAAAGATAATGATAAAGTACGAAACAAACGAATACGTGCGATAATGAATAATGAATAAGGTTATGCCTTGTTATATGTACGATGAATGCTCACGTAGGAAAGTAAAAGAAATGATGATATAGATAGGTTGGACTCTCCTAGTTTAGTTTAGTTTCTTTCATTTTGTATGTAATAGGACTAATGTTAGATAACTTTGATTTATGTAAGTAATGTTTTAGTTTCACTCTGACCCAATGAATCTACTAGCGAATCTACTGATTCGCTAGTAGTCAGCTGATGAAGGTCACCCGGCGAAACTGTTGTTCGCCGGGTGAACTTACCTATTGGTCAGGGTAGATTCGCTACAGCGAATCTACCAGCGAATTTATCTATGATTATATATATGAAGTTCATGTATCTTTGGTAGCAAGTTTTGCCAATACCTAATTGAGAAATCCTTATGCATTATTGTTTCATAGCTCGTTTAAGGCTGAAATTGTGTTTGTTTGTTATCTTTGAGCCTTGTTTATTGATATTGATTGAGTTTGGATCATATGGCTATATATTGAAACTCATTTCTTTGTTTTTGCACTGTTTGATTCTATATTTGTGGGATATCATTGTGATTATCATCTCAATAGCACTGAAATCGATCACCAATGGACCAACAATATGGTATCAG
>BJCO01794162.1:0-13358 GCA_018326465.1 Flaveria floridana | reverse complement strand
CAGAGAGGCGCAAACAACAATGAATTCTAGAATATTTAGGTTGTGCTTATCCTCAGGTCAGTGCCATCGCACAGCAGAGAGGCACACAGCCTGTCGTCTTGTTAGAGCAATTTTATTTTACATATAACACACCAACAACATTTGTCCATAGCTTGATTGCGTTTCACATTTTTCATGCGCTTTGCTCATTTTTATGGTCGTCGCACACATTTGTGGCGTTCATTTTGCTCTACACCCCTTATTGGAATAAGTTGATTGTGTTAAACAGGGGTGATATGGAAACCCCCTGCCTATTGAATGATTTAGTTTTAATTTGTTCACCAATGAAGTCTACTAGTCTATTGTGTTGGATCTACCGACATATCATATAATGGACTAGCAACCCCTAGGTCTACTTTCTCTATGTAAGCTATGTAACAAATTAGCTTACTATCATTTTTTCTTTATTTGGCTTAGACTTCCCAAACTTATAATTTTCTGTAACTTTAAACATAACATTGTAAAACATTTAAATCTTTTTGGCGTCCCAAACAATTCGATCCCTGTGTACTATCATTTTCCATAATCTTGAATCAACTTCACAGCTTTGATGTCTTTGCTTTTCAGCTTATCTGCTCTCCCCCGTATTTTTTTTAAGTAATTAAATACTAACTACTAAAGCTAAAACTATTCTCCCCCTAAAATTCTTAAATCAAAAATCTTTTTGTGTTTTTGAAATTTTAAAGACAAAAAAAATAAAATAAAGAAAAATAAAATTAAAAAAATAACACATAGAGACAGACTATGAACTTGATTCGTCTGGAATCACATCATCTTTCTTTTTAACGCCATTAACCTCTAATAGATAATTAAATCGAGGTTTATCAAAAGCTTTTATGTAGAGGTCGGCGCATTGGAAATCCGTTTTTATTTTAACATCGATTAATTGTTTTTCAAAACAGTCATGTATAAAGTGATATTTAATTCTGATGTGTTTAGTTTTGGGGTGTTGGACTGATTTTTAGTGACAACAATAGCAGCAGAATTATCAACAAATATAAGGGTGCTAGAAAATTTCAAACCGTAGTCTCGCATTTGCTGTTGAATCCAAATGATTTATGAACAGCAGCTTGCAGCAGTAACGTATTCAGCTTCACATGTTGACAGAGCAATAGACGTCTGCTTCTTACACTGCCAGGTGACTAATCGTCTTCCAAAGAACTGACATCCCGCAGATGTTGACTTGTAATTCATCTTGCAACCACCATAATTAGAGTCACTATATGCTGTTAGCTCAAAGTCATCATCATGAGGATACCACAACCCAAGTGTTGGAGTACCCTTCAGATAATGAAAGATCCTTTTCACCCCAATCAGATGATTTACTTTTGGTTTTGCCTGATATCTGGAACAGAGAGACATGGCGTACATAATATCAGGACGAGAAGCTGTGAGGTACATCAGAGATCCGATCATTCCTCGATACATAATGACATCTACCAGATCACCATTTTCGTCAGGTGCCACATCATGGTTCATGGCCAGTGGAGTACCAGCAACCATTGCATTCTCCATATCGAACCGACTAAGGATATCTCCAACATATTTGGTCTGATGTAGGAAGATTCCATTAGATGTCTGATCTACCTGTAAACCAAGAAAGAATTTCATCTCTCCCATGGCACTCATTTCAAACTCAGTTTTCATCAATGATTCGAATTCTTTACATAATTCTTCATTTTTAGAACCGAATATTATGTCATCCACGTATATATGCACCATTAGTAAATCACCATCTTTTTCCTTTATAAACAACGTGCAGTCAATTATACCTCTGCGAAAGCCATGTTTCAGCATATGAGTGGAGAGTTTCTCATACCAGGCTCGAGGCTTGATGGAGCCCGTACAAAGCCTTGTCTAGTTTATAAACTCTATCCCAATGATAAGGATCCTCAAATCCTTTGGGTTGATTGACGTAATTGGGTTGATTGACGTAAACGGTTTCACGGATCTCACCATGAAGAAATGCACTTTTCACATCCAATTGATTTACTTTGATCTTCATAAAGGATACGTAGGTTAGGAAGATTGGAATTGCTTCCATCCTGGCCACTTGTGCAAAAACTTCATTGTAGTCAACTCCTTTGACTTGTCTGAACCCTTGAACAACTAGTCTAGCCTTGTTTCTGATTATGACCCCTTGGTCATCCTTCTTACACCGAAGAACCCACTTAGTGCCAATCACCTTTGCACCTTTTGGTCTGCCCATAAGTGTCCAGACGCCTAACTTCTTAAACTGTAAGAGTTCTTCTTGCATGGCACTTGCCCATGCCTCATCCTTTAAGGCCTCGCTTACATACTTGGGCTCAACTTGAGATACAAAACATCTATATGCCCCATCGTGTATGTAACCCTTTTCCATGACCGCAGCATAATCAGCTGAGTATAGTTGATTTCTTGTCTGAACTCCTGAGAGAAGATCCCCGATGATGTTATCCAGGGGATGATTTACATTAATCCTAGTTCTGGGAGTTGTGAGAACTGCTACTTCATCATCCAGGTTTTGAAACACAGGTACAGTTTTTGTGGCTGTCGAATGACTAGGTTCAGAAGTTCCAGTCACTTCACAATCAGCTGCAGGTGTACTTTTAGCAGTGGGGACCTGTTCCTCTTGGTTCACATTCTCATTTGCATCTTCTTCATCATTAGAGGAGGGATCGCTTATCTCTAGATCTCCCCCTTAAGGGATAGAAGTACCTTCTAATGGAGCCGAGGATTCGAGTCTTGAGTAGGAGTATTCAGAACATCGTACATCATTTGAGCGGCCCCCTCGGTATCAGAATGGGAAGAAGGTAGATTAAAAGATTTAAAAAATCCATCATAGTAAAAGAAGAAGGAAGGTCCTTTTCAGCAGGGGGTGGTGTATCTTTGGACATCAATATTGCACCACACTTCTACCTAACCAGTTGAGTTATTATAAACCCTTTTGTCTGGTATACTATAGCCAAGAAAGATACCTTCTTCTGCCTTCTCACAGAACTTCCCAGTCTGACTTTTCTTTAACAGCATGCAGGGGGCTCTAAATGGTTCTAGATACTCCAAATTGGGTTTACGTTGTTGGAGTAACTCATAACAAGTTTTACCATGACGTTTAACCACTAAGACCCGATTGAGTCTGTAACATGCATTAGCCACTGCTTCGTTCCAAAATTGAATCAGCAGCTTTGAATCTGCCAACATTGTCATCGCAGTGTTAATCAAGCTTCGATTCTTACATTCAACAATTCCATTAATCTGTGGAGTGTAAGCAGAAGAGAATTGATGAACAATCCCTTTCTCTCAACAGAATGCCTCCATCCACTGATTGTTGAATTCTATCCCGTTGTCTGAACATATTTTCCACACTTTCAGCTTGTAGAGTGACTCCAATGTGGTAACTAGATGCTTGAATGATTCAAATGTCTCTAACTTCACTTTCAGAAACATCACCCAGGAGAATCTTGAGTAATCATCTGTCACCATAAAGCAGTACCAATCTCCAGCAATGCTCTTTGTGCTTACAGGTCCAAACAGATCCATATGTAGAAGCTCAAGAGGAATTTCGATAGAATGAACTTTCTTCGATTTGTGAGACTTCTTTGTCTGTTTCCCTTTCTTGCATGCTACACAGAATTCTGGGAGCTGGAAGTTCTTGACAGTAACTCCGTCCACCAGATCATTCTAAACCAAATGATTCATCTTTCGAGGATTGATGTGACCCATTCTCCTATGCCAGGAAACTAAATCTCTCTTAGTTGCTTTTGACAAGAAACACTGAGTAGTAGACTTAGTTGTGGAGGCTTTTGAAAGGTCCAAGACATACAGGTCGTTATATCTTGAGGCCGATATTAAAACTTGCTCCTCCTGGATAACATACTCCTTCTTAAGTATGTAGCACTTCCTATTGTCAAACACGACCTTAAAGCCCTTATCACAATTTTGGGAAATAGAAAGCAAGTTGTTTTGTAATTGTTGAACGTAGTTTACCTTGTCGAACTTTACCTTCTCGTTTCCCACTTCGCCTTGAGCGGTGATATATCCCTCTCTATTTCCTGCGAAAGATACATGTCCCCCTTTAATTTGCTTGATGTTGAAAAGGGGAGACGAATTCCTGGTCATGTGCCTGGAATCCCTACTATCAATAATCCAGGTATTAGTGATAGCACTGTAGCGGACAACCTGCACACAAAATGAAAATTATTAGTTTAGGTTTGGGACCCAAGCCTTTACTGGCTTGGGTTTCCCAGAGATATCACATATCATGAACTCAACCCACTGACCTTTGGAGGACGAGGACACATCTTTCTTCTTCTTGTCCTTACTATCAGACACAATACTTGATTTTTCTTTCCACAAACCAGTTTTGTGCAAGGCATATTTGTGGTAAACAGACGACTAGCTTATGGTTTGAACTTTAGGTTCACTAATATTCCTAGGTTTAACCTTAGGAAACACAGCTTCGCTTTGAGCTAGTCTGTGTTGCCTTTGGTATCTCGGAGGAGTATTAGATCTATTTTTAAAAAATCTCTATTTTTCATGAAAAAATTCAATTTTCCTTTTAGGTGTCTGATAATGATGACAATTTGGAGAAATATGTCCTCGTTTTCCATAATTGTAGCAGGATCTCCCTTCGACAGGTTGAGAAGAACTTTGGTGAGGGGGTGAGTATGGTCGGGGGCTGGTCAGTTTCTCTTCCTTCTTAGATGCTTCACCTTCTTTAAGAAACTTAATTGTTTTGACATTTTGAACACCTTTTTCTTTCATTTTATCAGGATTTTGATGATTAACACGTTTTGGATTTTGTTTAGATTTTTTAGGTTCTAAAGTAGACATTTGTGAACCCGACCCAACATTATCCTTTTCAACGTTATCGCACAAATCCTCTATAAGCACCTTATCTTTTAATCCCAAAGTAGTAGCCTTCTGTTCAGTGACAGACTGCACAGGTTTACATATGGACTCCGGATCACTAACCAAAGGAGTAGTCACCACATGATCCTTAACTAGGTTATTATTTATTGGTCTACATTTAGAATTTAAAAGGATCGCATGTGGAGGCGGCACTACCTTATATCTCAGACCTTCCCTACCGTTACGTTCTTTCACTAAGTTCTGAACTATGTGAGAGGAACTAGCTAAACTATACAGTTTTTGATTTAAAGATTCCACCTCGACTTGCAAAACTGCTTTTTCCGTTTTAGTTTCCTCTAAAGTAGTTAAATAGAACTTAATGTCATTTGATTGATTTAGGGCAACAACCTCGGTTTCCCTTAGTTGTTTCCCTAGCAATTCTATCTTTTCTTTAAAACTGCATTCATTTTGTTTTAAAACACGGTTTGCTTTAGTGCAGAGTTTTAGATCATTTACAAGATTATCATTGTGTTCTAATACCCTAGCAAATTTTAAATCAATGCTTTCTCGAAATTTATCACATTCATCGCAAGCATGTTTATCAAACAATTCGTCTTTAGAGTATACCTGTACGGAAGTAGACGAATCAGCCATAAGTGCAGATTTAGACTCTTCAAAAACTGGAGATTCTAAGTTTGCAGCACTCAATTCTTCTTCAACAAGATGATCTACAATGTCCATAGCTTCATCAATATCTGAACGTGCATGCTCAGCTATGATGTCTCCCTCACTCGCAGATCCATCATCCAAATCATCCACTAACACTACATTCGATTCTCCTTCAGATACAAATCGAAAGGACCAGTCTTGTCCTTCATCACCCTGAGAAACCATAGCTTTTGACTCTTTATTCGATGATGCCCCATTCTTCTCTTTGTCTTGACGGTTGATCGAAGAAAAAGGGTTGCCGTTACCAGTCTTCTTAGGCTTTACGCATTCACGTTTGCAATGCCCCTTTTCTCCATATATGAAGCATGTGACCTAGGTTTTATCAAACCCAAACATAGTGTCTTTAGTGGCAACCAAGTTCTGCCCCGTCTTCTTAACAAACTTTTTGGCTCTCCTCACCGCACTAGCCAAAGCCCACATTATATCCATACGCTCCAACTCAATCTCATCCACCTGCTCGTAGTCCTCGTCAGCGAGATAAAAATTTCTAATCTTTCCAGCGACTAACCCATCATACGAATGAACCACTGCAGCTAGAAGATCCATGTGCTCTTTGGCAACTTCCATTGTGACATTTCCGAGATTCTTGGTCTTCAGCTTAGTTGAGTTGGAATCAGGGACAATGTATTGGGTTCCAGATAAACCTGACGCTTCGCTTGCTGAGGAACTACTCTGGGAAGGAGCAGATGAATTAGACACAAACACCGTTTGTAGCGGTGCGCCTGATGAAGTCGGAGTAGGAATATAATTGTACAGTGAAGGATTCTAAGCGTAGGATCCTTTCTTAAACTTGCATTTCAATCGTAGTTCCTCCTTCCTTAACTTCAAGATGAAATCATTTATGTCTAAAGTTGCAAGTGTATCATTCTGTCTCAGATTAGACACAAATGGATCCCATTTATCCGGCAGACCATCAGCAAAATTTGAAACTTTATCTTCCACAGATATAGTCACACCATGAGTATGCAGCTCACTCATCAAATGATAAAATCTATCAATGATGTGCTCTAAGCTCTCATTTCCTATTGGAGAGAAATTATCAAATTCCTTTTTGAGAGCTCTGGCCTTCAATGCCTTCAAGGTTGCATTACCATCGTATCTCTTTTCTAAAGCCTCCCATAACTTCTTTGACTGCTTGTTCTCCGAGAATTGATGGAATATATCCTTAAGTATCGATTGATTCAATAGTGCATACGCTTTCTTCTCAGCGTTATGTAGAAGCTTCTAAGCTTCGTTCATACCCCCAGCGTCAACTTCACCCCATTTGCACTGACTGGTACAGTATAACCAGTCTCTATAGATTTCCATAGATTAGGGTCTACACCATTTAAGTATATTTCAAACCGTTGCTTCCACTGTGGGTACTCATCCAATGTCAACAACTTCGGTCGTTTGTTGTGATTCCTTATCTCATTTTCCAGAAGAAGAAGATTCTGGATACGCGAGTCTTTGCCGGCAGTGAACACAGCAAACTGGTCTTCCATGGCTTAAAACTTGACAAACGTAAAACAAGACAGATTCAATCATGTGATTGAGGAAGGCGACTGGGTCAATCATATGATTGAAGGATGCGAATGAATTCAATCGTGCGATTG
This sequence comes from Flaveria floridana, assembly GCA_018326465.1. Taxonomy (NCBI): domain Eukaryota; kingdom Viridiplantae; phylum Streptophyta; class Magnoliopsida; order Asterales; family Asteraceae; genus Flaveria; species Flaveria floridana. The sequence goes on along the minus strand of BJCO01794162.1, from coordinate 6,165 downwards.
GATTCTGTCATGCGAATGAAGAGGACGATTGAGGTCAACCGACTTGAATAGCTTAACCGTGCGAATGAACAATGCGACTGAGTCCAGTCATGCGATTGGAATATGCGAATGGAATTCAGTCGTACGATTGATCCAATCGTGCGACTGAGGCTGCTGTGTTTGAAAAATTTCAAATCTTGAACACTTTGACACAAAATCCGAGTTCTTCAAGAACCCTAATCTGCCGTATGATGAAAAATTGAAACTTTAACTCATGCACTCCTCAAAAACACGTTTTGAAGCAAAAAGATGAATGTTTTTATTGGAAACATTAATTTTAACGCCAAAACTAATCGAATCCATGCAAAATCACGAGCCTAAGCTCTGATACCACTTGTTAGGACCGTTTTCGTACGGAGTACTAACTGATTCGGCGTGAAACCAGATCAAATAGAATGGAATTCTCTTTGATTGGCGATCCAATCAGTGAGAACGACAACCGGATCGATAACGATTAAACAAACGTTAAGAACGAGTTGCGATCGATCAGGAACGAACTATGAAGTTGGATGGACGAACTGAGACACTCTGGACGGCTAGGGTATAATAGTATTCGAAGTGTTATGTTTTTCCACGAATTATGTGGTATTTGTAGGTTTCAGTGTTCAGTCGTATGACTGAACCATTGTCATGGTTCAGTCGGGCGACTGACTCATACGTTTGACTCATACGCATGACTGAAGGTTCAGTCGTGTGACTGAGTCAATCTTATGTCTCAGCCATACGACTGATCCAATCACCTGGTTCAGTCGTGTGACTGGTCCATAAGTATGGTCCCTTCGTGCGTCTGGTCCATAAGTATGGTCCATTAGCATGAATAACCAACCTCAAACCTATATTTAATGTTCATACATATGAGTAATACTAAATACAATAAGAATATGATATAATCAAAGACAAGTAAACATCAAAACACATATCATATTTCATTAAGCAGTTGCATTACATATTTGTAAGAAATGAAAGACATTTACATTGAAGTACATAAACTAGGAACATAGTGTATCAACAGAAATATTTTGTTTGAGGAATGTCAATCAATAAAAACCCTTTAATGATGTCAGTCAAACAAGTCAAAACCCTGAAAACAAATTATATGTTGTTAAAAGTTAACTTTTTAGATAAAGAAGTGACTTTTCAAAATTCAAAAGGAAGAATATTTTTCTTTGATTCTGAAACAAACACAATCACCAAAGATTATAAAGGTTGTGTATGAATGAAAACTAGGGTTTATCCTAGAGTTTGTTTGCGACTGAAATGTTCTTCATAAAACTCAACAATCAGCTTATTGATTGAAGAACATAAACCTGATTCAAGAGTGTATACACTTGAATAGAATGATTTTAAACACTTAAAATGATTGAAAATGTTTAAAAAACAATGTATGTTTGAAGATAATTTGATAAAATAGCTACAGTTCTATCAAAAACCCTTAGAATCGCAGAGGTTTTTGAGGTTTTGTTGATGATTCTGTTTTGAAAAATAGTGTATGAATGCTATTTAGACCTTCAACACCACAAAAACTTCTACACAATGCATAAAGCCAGATTAATTAGTCCTGATTTAATCATTTGTTGAATGTTTGGAGTAGAAGAGGGTTTTGTGATAATTTTCAGCTCGAAAATGAATGTTATGAAGCTAATGAACCACATATATCATTGTATTGAATGAGAGGATAAAAAAATCAGTGTTTGATTTGAGCCAAGGCTTTAATACCACCTGATGAAACTCACGGTCTTGAACTTAGAACAAGATCAAACTCAATGAATTCCCCCAAGGATCGTTTTTAATCTCTCATAATATAACAACAGATTGTCATATATTCAATACTCAATAATCATAGTGCAGAAACCAGTGATTAATGCTATGATATCTGTCTGTGTATGATTGTGTGTTTAAATGCTTGAATGATAATAATAACTGCTTGTTTGTATTGGTTATTCAAAAGATTACAAAGGATTAGGGTATACTACTATTTCTAGCCCATATAAAAAACTATGTATAGTTATAAAAAAACCATTATGCTAATACTAATTACATATAATCCTAAGTCTATAAGTCGTCCGCTGTGGATGATTGACTATCTGTTGTGATTGATAAGTTGTCCGATGTGGAGGTTGAATAAGCTGTCTGTTGTGTCTTGCATGATGTTCACTGTGTCTTGCATGATGTCGCTGTGAACACTTGGTGAATGTTCGTCTTGATAGTTATCCGTTGTGGAGTGTTCATCCATTATGGATGAACATATGTTGTGGACTGTTCATCAGTTGTCGACATTGCTCATTCGCTGCATATGTGATAGTCATCTGCTATAGACACTTGGAACTTTTCTTCATCCGCTACTTATACTTGTTCATTCATTGTGGATAGTTTCTCATCCGATGTGGACACTTGTAAAAGTTTCTTTTATCTACAAGCATGAAAATAAACTTTAAACAATAATTAGTGTATGTTATGGATGTTAATGATGCTAATGTGTTAGTTAATGATTGTATTCAATGTTAGAACATATTATGTTTAATTATAGCAAACATTATCCTTTTATACACTTGTTGAGTCCAATAATCGATGCAACAATTAGAAAAAATTTTGAGAGATAAAGTGAACATGTATGCGATATGACTAATGGACTATTTGCATAACTATTAAATATATAGATCACAGACTTCTAATGCATGAAGTCAAGATTCGCATCAATTAACTTCTCATGTGTGAGAAGTTAAAACTTTTGAATTTCAAATTTGTTTAACTCTTTCAATTTATTTGAACATGGTTTGATTATTTTGGCTTTTGTGTTTAATCAAGCGTTGAATTTAACCGGAAACCTTCATTATTTAAAACATTTTATTATAAGACAGATCAAATAAAAAGATTAAATCAGTTTATAATTTTGTAATTCTTTAGAATATAATTCTAACAATCAAACAACTTTTGATAATCATAACTAAAATAGTTTTCTGAATTTTCCATTATTGGATCATATTCCTCATAAATTGATTATTATCATCTTCCGGTTGTATTTAGAATAAAACTAATTAAGTTGATTATCAATATATTTGTCCAAAACGTTTCTAAACATGGAATATTAACAAGTTTTAGCATTTAGTAACAGCTAGTCGAACTTATGTTTTGCCCTCGCAAGATGTGTAGGACTTATATGTCATTTCCAACTTACATGTCCCATCTTTTAATTTTACCTCCCGTATAACAACATATTCTCAAAAATGAAAATATTTACTATATAGTATGTATGTTTTTTACATATAACTTTTAAATATGCTCATTGGCATCTTTTATTCCTATATTTCCTTTTTGACATCTTTTTACTCTTTTGTCTTAAAATAATTTTCTTCTTTGTCTTTACTTTTCTTTCTTTTTTTTACATACATACATACATACATATGCTTATGACAATCACCGATTCAGAGAATGACAAGCTTGAGTATCACAAGACTGTAACTCTCAATCTATTTTAGCATGAAAGCAGTGTTATCAAAAAACCTTGATATGCTACCCACTTCAGACATAGTACATTAAGTTCCAGTGCATCATAAATCATGCTACTTTTCATTCTTGAAAGTAAAACATATCAACATATCAAACAAAATCCAACTCAGTTAATTTTTAATCCTTTGTATATAATATGTCAAAATTAAGAAATGTACTATCATCTGCTATTTATGTAGAAGATTCATTTTAAGAAATTTTATTAACTAAATAAAATATTTTTGAAATTTTCAATATAACTCCCCCTAAACCAAAAATATTTTTGATTATATTTTAAATTTCTATCCCTAAAATTGCGATAATCTTTAGAAAATTATAATTTTAAGAAGCTATAATAGAAAATAATTTTTGCTAAAACTTCTGGTAAAATCATCAAAAGTTAATCATTCCCAAAAATTTGACAAGAAAGTCAAAACAGTAATGATCAATCGTCTTGTAAAACAAGTCAGCAATATTTTCATCAGATGCGACTTGGGCAAGATGAATAAGTTTTCTATCAAAACAATCACGGATAAAATACATGTGCATGTCAAAGTGTTATGTCTTTAAATGTTGACTTGGATTTTTAACAATGTTATGAATTGTAGTGTTATTACACCAAATGGTAGTGTAAAAATATTAAGGCCATATAAAGATGTTTTTGTTGAATCCAAACCATTTGGGAACACCATCTTATGGCAGCCACATATTTAGCTTCTACAATGGATGTTGAAACAGTATTATCCTTTTCGCATTGCTATAAAATCAACATGTTTCCAAGGAATTAACAACCACTTGTAGTTGACTTCCTTTTAAAACTACAACCACCATAATTACTATCAGTATAAGCATAAAAATTAAATTCAATATTTCTAGGATAACAAAGTCCAAGTTGTGGTTGCCTTTTGAGATACTTGAAAATCTACTTGACAGCTTCCATTTGAAACCCCTTTGGATTACTTTGATAACATTATAAGGCTCGCTTTTTAGGCAACCTCACAGTTGGAATTAAACATCAAAAACACAAGTTCTCGAACATCAAATTTCATTAATATACGCAGCAGAACATACAAAATTTCTAATCGTTTAGACCTCTACATCAAAAAGATAACTATCTATATCAATCCAAAAATCTACGTTGGGATGCCAGTCTCAATTATATGTCAGGTAGCTCTTCAATCCATGCCAAGCTCACTCTGAAATATACAGCTAACATGTCAATCTAATATGCTTACAAAAAGTCAGCGACGCTGAGTGAGCTTTAGGTTTACTTTAATGAAACTTTATCATAACGTACACTTTATCGCACTTTAACATCGCATAAATTTTAGCTTTCATTATCATACTTAAACATCTCATATACTTGAACTTCTCGCTTACTCCAGCGTAAGAATACTTTATTCATTATAGAACTCGCTCTATAATAATACTTTAGTCTTTTACTTTATCGTTTACTTTCTAGTCACGTTACCCATACTTTATCATTACTTTATCTGAACTTAGCACAAAACTTAGTTCCTTTAATAGGATGAACATACCCAAAGTACACCCCTATATGAGTACACCAATATGTAACTCCTATGTGAGAATGCACCAAGCATATCTCCTTTAATGGCACGGGTATACCCAAAGTACACCCCTATGTGAGTACACCGATGCGTAACTTCTATGTGAGAATGCACCAAGCATAAATCCTTTAATAGCACGGGCATACCCAAAGTACACCCCTATGTGAGTACACAGATGTGTAACTCCTATGTGAGAATGCATCAAGCATATCTTCTTTAACGGCACGGGCATACCCAAAGTACACCCCTATGTAAGTACACCGATGTGTGACTCGTATGTGAGAATGCGTCAAGCATTACTCCTTTAACAGCACGGGCATACCCAAAGTACAAAGCTATGTGAGTACACCCCTATGTACACCCCTATGTGAGTACACCGATGTGTGACTCGTATGTGAGAATGCGTCAAGCATAACTCCTTTAACAGCACGGGCATACCCAAAGTACAAAGCTATGTGAGTACACCGATATGTAACTCTTATGTGAGAATGCACCAAGCATATCTCCTTTAATGGCACGGGCATAAGCAAAGTATACCACTATGTGAGTACACCGATATGTAACTCCTATGTGAGAATGTAACGAATACAATACTCCTTTGACAGTGCTTGCAAGACTTCTTTAACGCGCTTTAATGTTTTCACGGCTGTGCTTGATAGGGTAACTACTCTTGAATTATTATTCAAGTTCTTTAACGTTCACATGTGACTTTATCATCGTTCTTTAACCACTTTAACTATAATGATATAATATATATATACATATATATATATATAAATCAACATACTTTATCTCTTTATCATTAATTTCATCTTCAGTTTATCTTTTATCGTTCATTATACGGGTTAACGTTACACATAAGCTATCAAGTTTTCACGCAAGAACTTCTATTCGTGCGAGAATGCCCCCTTTCGTGCGAGAACACCTTAATCGTGCGAGAACATCCTCATTCATGTGGGAACATCATCCTTCACATGAGAACCTCCTCTAATGTGACAGCTTTCTACACAAGTTTCTTCATTCGCGCGAGAACTTTTGAAAAGTAACCGTTAGGCACGAAAACATATCTTTC
>BJCO01794137.1:0-23307 GCA_018326465.1 Flaveria floridana | reverse complement strand
TTACCTTGATTCTTGTTGTTTGGGAGTCCACGAACACCAGCCTTCGATCTCTTGACCAACCGAGCCTCGAACCGACACTTTCTCTCTCTACACTCTACTCTCTAGAACTGGGTGTTGAGTGCAAATGAGAGTTGCTCAGTTGATCCATCTATATATATACATCAGGCGTTCCCGCGACCTTAAACTCGTCAAACTCGTGACCCGAAGGGTTAACTCGGTCTAACACCCACAACCATCCCATTTCATTAAATGGTCTCATCTAAGCCCATTATTATTATTTGACTTGCTTAGAAAATTTTCTGGGTGTTACAGATTGTGATTGTGTGTGTTGCGCATGGAATGTGAGCTTTTGGGGTGGGTGCATATGAATGAGTGTGTGTTTATGCATAGTATATAGATGTGTTTGGGATTTATATATGCTTGTGTTTGTTGGGTATGCATGTGAATAGAGAGAACATCTTGTATCCGAGTCATGAACGCGATACCATACAATTTCAATATTAGTAATTAATATTAATTAAATTTTAAACGTGAATCTAGGTTATTTGGAAACCTAAGCTTTTGCGTTACACTTACTGATTTTTTAAGCTTTTGTGTTACACTTGCTGATTTTTTATGCTTAAAAGGTGACAACCCCACTTTACATATATTCTTTTGGGGAAAAGAAACATGTTCATTTTAAACATTCATTCATTTGATAAGTATTATTATAATTATCGCATGATTACTAGTGTTGTACCATTTTAAGTCCTCACTTTCGAACTGTTAATTTATGTACTTTAGCGAGGTAATTCTGAGTAGATCTAATGGGTTTGACAAACCCCACCCGGGCTAGTCATGCTAGCACTACTGCATGTCAAATGGGTGTTTAATTGACCTAATTTTTATTGTTGTGGTCTGGTAACCACAACCGAGGCATACTTATATTTATCGGTTTCGGTTGCGCACTTCATACACTATGTAACTTGTTATGTAGACTAGCTATCTACTGATATTACTTTGTTTATTGGATCTATTTTCACTTATGTAACTGTTTATCAAAACTGGTAAACTCACCAACCTTATGTTGACAATTTATCATATTTTTTTCATGTTCTTAAATGTGCACAGCTAGGAGCATTTCACTATTGCATACATTCTTTTTGATTTAATCGGTTAAACAATGATTTTTGCAAATTGCATTTATTTGGGTTGCGCGTGTTTTACGCTATTTAAATTATGAATTTTTACGCTTTCGTAAACGTTTTCTTGAACTATTTGTTAAACTATATTTTGGGATTACCTTATAATGTTAACAGTTATGTTTTGTAATTACTGTGTCATTTGGTGTAGCTATCAGTTGAGATCCTGGTATGTCATGCGCCTAACGGTAAAATCCCGTTTGTAGAAATTGAGGGTGTGAGATTGGTATCAGAGCCAACAGTTATAGCGAACTAAAATAAATTTGCATCTTATTTGCATTGCATTTAGACTATAGCCCGATGCCTTAGTTACATGCATATAGACACATTTAGTTTTTTGCAGGATTTGTTTGCTTTGCTTTGCTGGATTTGCCTGCTTTGCTTATTCCTGTGAGCGGTTGATTGCAGGAATGACATCTTCTTCTTCTGCACCCTCTTCTTCTTTGGGAAAAAAACATGTTCACCCTGATTCCTTGCCTTCATCTCTGGCTCTAGATGAGTGGCCTATGTGTCTTAATGATGTTGATAAGTTCAATTATGACTAGCCTTTCGCCGTACCTCATTACCTGTAAGTCCACAAATGGGAGTACTTCCTCGCTATATAACACGGTTAATTTGGAATGAATATGTTTCTCTTCCTCCTGAATGTCGACCCCGGACTAGGTCCCCTCCGTTTCGATTTCATAATGACCCCATCTTGCCTTCTCTCACTTGTTCACCTGAGCAGGCCATAGCTGCTCAGACAGCCACTTCGCACGTTGAGCGTAAGCGCATCAAGGAACTCATGGATGACAACGTGACATTGAGGAAGGGGTTAAGGGAATCAAGAGAAGAAAATGAAGAACTAAAGAAGCGACTCAATAGCCTTATCGATCATCACAACATGTTGTGGACCGCATTACAACTTTGACGGAATGTGTGGCCGGTGATGAAGAGAACATTACAACGAACCGTCAGTGAATTGATAACATAGAGGGCCACATCAACGCACTGAATGCAGTGCCCCAACCAGAATAGTACCCGAAAGAAGAACCAAAAGAGCACCTAAATAAGAACTTAAGGAAGAACTCGTGGAACAGCTTAATGATGAGACTGAGAACAACACAAGATCTTTTGATTCTCATTGATTTCCATTTTGTTTCCTTTTATTTGTTTATTTGGCTTTCGTTTACTTTGCACCTAGATAGTCCATTTTACTAACATATTTGGATTTTAATATTTGGTTTACTTGATTTTAGACGTACTTGTAATTTATTTTATCAGAGACTATTATTTGAACTAAGTTATGATTGTCCTAAATTATTTTAATTTCTTATACTTAAATGGAGTTGATATGTTGTATATTTACTTGTTTTCGTATATTATGATTGTTAAGAATGTCTGGACATGCACGCGGACGTGGTCGTGGTACCATTAACATGACACCTGCTGAACTGGCCGCACTTATAAATCAGCATGTGGCTGATGCGTTGGCCAACCACGAGCCAAATCCACAGCCCGCTCTGATCGGTAAGTAATACCAAATTCATTCCTGAAGTAAACGTTCTGTCAATACTGTTAAATTATAGCAATTGTTGAGAATTCTAAAGTCCTGATCTAAATCCATTGCACGTCAAGGGGTTTGTACTTACAAGTCCTTCATGGACTACAAACCCAACCCGTTTACAGGGGTTGAAGGAGGTGTTGAACTAATATGGTGGTTTGAGAAGTTAAAGTTCGTGTTTGAGATGTGTAACTGCCCTGTAGGAAATCGGGTTAAGTATGCTACAGGCACATTGGATGGAGCTTTCCTATCCTGGTGGAACACCCAAGTGAAAATGTTGGGTGTAGAAATCACCAACCAAACTTCATGGGATGACTTTAAGAACCTCATGAAGGAAGAATACTGCTCCCATGACAAGGTGAAGAAATTAGAGATGGAATTCTAGAATCTCAAGTTGACGGGTTCTGAGATCGAGGCGTATGCCACTCACTCTCATGAGCTCGCTACACTATGCCCTAATATGATCAACCCTACTTGACTAAAGATTGAAAGGTGCCTTCACAGGTTAGCTACGGATATACAAAGTATGGTCACTACTGCCTGACCAAATACGATATAGGAGGCGATTAGGTTGGCCCATAAGTTGACTGATCAGACCGTCGCACAAGGAAAGCTACCCCCGTGCGGCTCTGCGTCAATTAACACTAATGGAAGCAACAAGCGTAAGTGAGAATCTGGTCCTAGCAACAAACAAGGTACAACCCAGTAACAGCCTGAGCAAACCAAGAGGTTTGAAAACTCCCGCTCATTTAACTAGTCATCTTCGTCATCTCAGCACAACGGTAGTTATAGCGGAATGTTTCCCAAATGCAACAAGTGTAATTACCACCACAAAAACGGACCGTGTAATAAGAACAAGTATGAGAGGTGTGGTAAATTTAGCCATGCTACCAAAAACTGCCGGGTAAACATAACAGCCAAGCCACTACCATAGCAGGATGAATAAAAGGGTTGTTATGAATATGGTCAAACCAGGCATTTCAAGAGGAATTGCCCAAAGCTGAAAAAGAACAAAAATGGTGGAAAATATTATGGTAATGGTGCGATAACATGAAGGATAATGGTGGAAATGGCAACGGTGGTGCTAAGGGTAAAGCATTTGTCATTGGATTAGGTAAGGCTCAAAATGAACCTTCTACTGTAACTGGTAAATTTCCTGTCAATGGTTGTTTTGCTTTTGTGTGATTTGATTTTGGTGCCAATAGAAGCTTTATTTCTCATAAGTTCAGTAAGTTGCTAGATGTTACATCAATAGCTTTAGACTCGAATGATACGATAGAAATAGCCAATGGTAAGATTATAGAAGCTTCTCACATGTTCTATGGTTGTAAGATAGGACTGTTTGGGTATGAGTTCGATATCGATCTTTTGTTTGTCACTCTTGGTAGCTTTAATGTTGTTGTCGATATGGATTGATTTTCCAAGAACCAAGCTAAAATTATTTGCCATGAGAAACTAATTAGACTTCCTATTTCTAGTGGAGAGATACTCACAGTTGAAGATGACAAAAGTGGTGTTATGGTTAACATCATCTCCACATGAAAGCCCAGAAATGCTTGCGGAAAGGACACTCGACAATTTTGTCTTTAGTTACTTAAAAGACCACAAAGGAGAAGTGGATTGATGATATTTCTGTCGCTAAAGAATTTCCCGAAATGTTTCCAGAGGACTTACTTGTCCTTCCTCCACACAGGCAAGTAGAGTTCCAAATTGAACTAACACCAGGAGCTGCCCAATTGCTCGGGCGCCATATCGCTTGGCACCAAACGAATTATAGGAATTGTCAAAACAGTTGCAGGAACTTTTAGACAAAGGGTTTATAAGCTCTAGTTTTTCACCCTGGGGAGCACCTGTGTTATTCGTGAAGAAGAAAGAAGGAACCTTTCGTATGTGCATTGACTATCAAAAACTAAACAAGGTCACCATAATGAACCATTGCGCTCTCTTGTGTATTGACGACCTATTTCATCAACTTCAGGAATCGAGTTACTACTCAAATATTGATTTAAGATCTGGATATCAAGCTTAGGGTTCGGGAAGAATACATATCCAAGACAGCTTTTAGAACTTGATACAAGCATTTTGAGTTCGTTGTCATGCCATTTAGATTGACAAATGCTCCTTCAGTCATTATGGAACTCATGCACCGTGTCTTTAAAACCTATTTAGACAAGTTTGTCATCGTTTTCATTGATAACATACTGATTTATTCCAAGAATAGGGAGGAACATGAGGAACATTTAAGACTTATTCTAGAGCTTCTGAAGACAGAAAAACTATACGCAAAGTTTTCCAAAGATGACTTCTGGATGAGAAAGTATAATTCTTAGGGCATGTAGTTAACGATAATGGCATTCATGTTGACCCTTCAAAAGTTGAGGCAATCAAGAGTTGGCCTGCGCTAACGACGCCTACAGAGGTGCGCCAACAGGTGCGCCAATTTCTTGGATTAGCGAGTATTACCAGAGTTTCACAAAGGATTCTCGAAACTTGCACAGCCTCTGACCGCACTAACTCACAAGGAACTATTTACAAGTGGGGCAGTAATGAAGAAGCAGCTTTCCAAGCGCTTAAAGGCAAGTTGTGATGCCAGATGGAACGGACGACTTCATGGTGTATTGTGACCCATCTATCCAAGGTTTGGGTTGCGTGTTGATGCAACACGAGAAAGTGATAGATTATGCATCAAGACAACTTAAGGTGCATAAGAAGAATTATACAACTCATGATTTGGAGTTAGGATTTGTGGTATTTGAACTTAAGATCTTAATGGAACCAAGTGCACGATCTTCACTGATCACAAGACCCTTCAGCATATTTACAAACAAAAGGAGTTTAACTTGAGGCAACGATGGTGGTTGGAACTTCTGAATGATTATGATTGTGCCATCAAGTATTATCCGGGCAAATCTAATATGGTAGTCGATGCCCTTAGCCGAAACGAAACCTTGAAACCTCATCGTGTCCGCACATTATAGTTAACCATTCATTCAGACCTACTAGTACAGATTAAGACTGCCTAGATTAAGGCATTACAAGAGCAAAACATCAAGTAAGACACTCTCAAAGGAGCTGAGAAATTATTTCAGGATAAATCAGATGGGCTTTGTTACTATGAAGTTTGGGTATGGATTCCATTGTTTGGGAATCTCAGGGAACTGGTGATGGATGAAGCTCATAAGTCCTACTATTCGATACCACCTGGATCAAACAAGATGTACCAAGATCTAAAGGTCATCTACCGGTGTCCTAACATGAAAGCCAAAAATTGCCACCTACATGCCAAAGTGTTTGAACTGTTCTAAAGTTAAGGTGGAATATCAAAACCGTTAGTAAACTTGTACTAATAAAACTCACCAAGTAGGCTGGAGATGTGTATAAATCAAGTGCAAAAAAACCTGATGGAAGATCAATCGAGCAGAAATAATGATGTTGCTTGACCTAAATACATAAACATAATGTTAAACCTGTATCCAAAGCATCATTAAAGACATTCAAAATGAAAATCAAATAATCAACTAAAAGATCCATTAACAGATACTGGAATAAATATAAAAATGATAAAAATCCATTCACAAATCCTCGGGTCTGTGTTGGACGTCGCTTGAAACCCTAAGATCTTGGAATATTTTGGAAATTAATTTAATAAGTAATACACAAAATACTTCATCAGATCCATAATGGTGATTTGAAACCCTACGAAATCTGAAAATAGTAGTAATAGAAAAGCATAAAACCGTTGAACAGATCTTCAAAAATAAGATTAAAACGTGATTATATGGTTCAAATAAACCTAAAATGAAGCCGAAAAGTTATGATAGTTAGATACTGGAAAAATAAAAAACAATACAAACAGAAAAATGTAAAATCCATTTACAGATCTACTATGAACAGTAAATTTAAGTAGGAAATAAAAGAAATGTTCTAAAAATCATCCAATCTGAAATACACAAAATACTTTACCGGATCGAACATAGGTTATTTCAGAAATACGAAATCTGAAAATTAATAGTATCAGAAAAACACATAATCGTTTAACAGATCTTTGAAAATAAGAATCAAACATGAACAAAAGTTTAAAAAACCCTAAAACGATGCCGAAAAGTTAAGATTCTTTGAAGACAGAAATATAACAAAATTTAGTTCAAAATGATAAATATCCTCATAAGAAATCATATATGAAATAAGAGGAACACGATTTAACATCTGAAAAAAAAAGTAAGAAAAAAACATGAACAAATGGTTAAATCATTTGAAAAACAAAGCATAAACGTTAACAAATCATACCTCATGAAGAAAACGAGGTGAGGACGACATCGAAGGAACAAAATCTTCAACGGAAATCAACAAGAATCGATCTCCGGTTGATTTTGGTTGATAACGATACTTCAATCGGTGAAGAGGTTTGGGGAGTTAGGGTTTCAAAACGGGTTATAAGAAATTTATATGATCCATGGAAGAAAACGGGTCGAGTAAGACCCGCATGTGAATTTTAGGTGGAATAATGGTGCATTTGAGGGGGTGTTTATGCTGCCTCTAAAGGTGTCACGTGGCGCATTGGATTTTTGTATATTAATATAGTAAGATTTTTAGTCGCATTATTTTTTAAAATGTCTCGTTTTACTCAAACAACTATTGTTTGGAACTGTTTTTAACCCGGACCAAACTAACAAACAAATAAACAAACAAACAAACAAATCCAGTATATCCCACTCAAGAGCATGGTCTGAGTGGTATATGGTGGCGAGTCTTTCCTCTATCTTGGTAGGTAGACAGACCGCTTCTAAAGAGACCCCCGACTCGATAACAAAAGCTATAACAATAGCAAGTCAGCATATGATATATCATCAACATATAATATATCATACAACACACAGCACATAACATACAGTAATAAATCACCTAAAAGAATAAGAAAATAAAAAAGCATACATCATAGAAGCGGCAAGTTTCACCTATAAAGGGCAGATCTGGACAACGTACACATCAGGCCCCGCAACATGTCTTCATTAACCCTTCCTACCTACAGATCCCACTAAAAATCCTCAATTTTAATTCTACGCCTCCACTCACTCCTATCCTCGATCATGTGCTTAGAGAGGTGCAAGTGTACCATATCTTGCCTAATTATCTCATCCTAAGTCAACCTAGGTCTTCCTCTACTCCTCCTACCCTCTAAGATGATGTTCTCTACTGCTCAAACTGGTGCTGCCATTGGTCTCCTCTTCACATGCCCAAACCATCTTAATATTCCCTCTCGTATTTTATCTGCAATACAAGCCACTTCTAGCTTCGGTCGAAACACTTCATTTCTTATCCGATCCAGTCTTGTATATCCACACATCCACCTCAACATTCGCATTTCCGCTACCTCTATTTGTTTCTCGTGCGATTTCTTTATGACCCAGCAGTCTGTTCCATATAACATAGCTGGGCGTACTGCCACTCTGTATAGTTTTCCCTTTAGTTTTGCTGGAAACCTCTTATCACATAGAATCCATGATACTGCTCTCCACTTGCACCATCCTGCTTGAACACGGTGAGCTACATCCCTGTGTATCTCTCCGTACTCCTGCAGGTACGAGCCCAGGTATTTGAACCTAGATGTTCATGAGACCGCCATACCATGGATATTGATTTGTATTTCCTCTTCAGTCTCACCACTAAAATTACAATGCATGTATTCTGTCTTAGAGCGACTTATCCTTAAGCCTTTACGCTCTAGTGCTACTCTCCACTGTTCTAGCCTGTCGTTAAGCACCATTTTAGATTCTGATATTAAGACAATATCATCCGCAAAGAGCATGCACCACGGAACTGGCTGTTGTATAGACTTTGTCATCTCATCCAGCACTACTGTGAAGAGAAATGGGCTCAGTGCCGATCCTTGGAGGAGTCCCGCTTCCACTGGGAAGGAGTCTGTGTCTCCGACCGGTGCTCGCACACATGTTTTTGCCCTGTCATACATATCCTTGATTATTTTGATATACCTCTTTAGTATCCTTATAAGTCATAGACTTTCCCAAATTAGTTGACGTGGAACACTGTCATAGGCCTTTTCTAGGTCGATGAATACCATATGGAGGTCCCTTTTCTTTTCTCTATATTTCTCCATTATCCTCCTTATGACATATATGGCTTCTGTTGTAGAGCGTCCTGGCATAAATCCAAATTAGTTTATCGCTATCTGAGTTTCCCGTCTAATTCTCATGTCAATAACTCTTTCCTATAATTTCATCGTGTGACTCAATAGCTTTATTCCCCTGTAGTTTTCGCAACATTGGACATCTCCTTTTTTCTTATATATGGGGACTATGACACTAATTCTCCACTGGTCTGGCATGTTCCCTGTCTTAAAGATAGTGTTGAATAAATCTGTTAGCCATTGGAGACCCTCATCTCCCAGGCATTTCCACACTTCAATCGGTATGTTGTCTGGCCCCACCGCTTTAGCCCTTCCCATTTTTTTCATAGCTCTCGTAACTTCGTCTGCTGTGATGCTTCTACAATAGCATTTGTTTTGTTGCGTTGTTTGGGTTGTTTTGTATATCTCAGTTTGTTGATTTGGGTTCCTTATGTTGAAAAGGTTATCGAAGTAAGTTTTCCATCTCACTTTGATGTCTTTCTCCTTCACCAAAACCTTAACATCCGCAACCTTTATGAACTTCACCATTCTAACGTCCTGTCTCCTACTTTCTCTTGCCTTGGCTATATTAAACATGTCATGCTCTCCTTCTTTCGTCTCTAATCGTTTATACATCATCTCATACGCCGTGTTCTTTGCCTCTGGCACTGATTTTTTCGCCTCTCGCTTGGCCTCCTTGTATTTATCTTTTAGCTCTGCGTGTTCTTCCTCATTGTTACAGCGTATAAGCTCTCTGAAACTTTGTTGCTTAATTCTTTTCTTCTCCTGTACATTTTCGTTCCACCATCATGATTCCTTATGGCCGACTGTCCTCTTTGTTGTAACTCCAAGCGTTTCTTTAGCTGCTTGTATGAGCCTAGTTGCCATAGCCTCCCACTTTTGGTTTGCGTCTTCCTGTGGCCCAGTCTGGTTTATTGGTATGACCTTATCTCTAAAAATGGTAATCTTTTCATCTTTGAGCTGACTCCATCTGATCATAGGTCTATCTCTCTTGTTTTGTTGGGTAATTGGTCTCTTCACGCGTATATCCGCCACCAACATATGATGTTGCGTCACAACTGTCTCTCCCGGGATTGCCTTACAGTCCTTTCATGAGCTACGATCTTCTCTCCTCATCAATAAATAGTCTATCTGCGTGTGTCTCCCACCACTGCTAAACGTGATTAGATGCGATCCTCTTTTCTTAAAAAACAAATTTATGATGCCTAAGTCATGTGCTACCGTAAAGTCAAGAAGCTCCTTACCGTCGTCATTCCTAAGACCATACCTGAAGCCTCCATGCACCAACTGCAAGTGCTCATTATCCTTACCGATATGCCCATTAAAATCTTCTCCCATGCATATTTTTTCTTCTCTAGGTATGTCACCCATAACGTGATCTAAACTTTCCCAGAACTTCTTTCTTTCCGTTTCCCCTAATCCAACATGTGGTGCATACGCACCAACTACAACCACTACTTCATCCCCTATTACTATTCTTAACAACATAATTCTATCATCGTATCCTCTCACCTCCACTACATTATCTTGAAGTTCCTTAGCAACTAGAATACCTACTCCATTTTTTGTTCCATTAGACCCTGAATACTATAGTTTATAACTATTACACTCTTTTGCTCTCCCACCCCGCCGTCTAGTCTCCTGAAGACATGCTATCTGGATCCTACGTTTCCTCAGCACATCAATTAACTCTAGTAACTTACTAGTTAGGGTTCCTACATTCCACGATGCCACTCGTAATCTACAATCCTTTTTCCCTGTATTCGCACCTCTCGTCACCGAACATGATCTCAGGGCAGCATAATGACTGCTACTGTCCACTAATACAACAAAAAAAAAAAACACGGACAACACCTTAAAAAAGAAACGCAGCACAAGTAAAGTACAATAAAAAAGCACAATCAAAAGCAATCCGTCAGACGAGGTCAACAATACACGAGAGACACACAAACAAATCACACGAGAGAAGAAAAAGCCCAAGAAATAGAGGATGCCTCCCCCTTTTCAAAACCAAGAATGCTGGTACCCCTAACCCAGCCAAACAATCTAAACGAAAAGATATAATTAAAGATGTAATTAAAGGCGAGTAAAAACAGATACGCAAACCCGAGAACGGTCTCACCAAATGAACACCCAAATTTAGGGTTTTTCGATTATGATGTTGGTACGTGGTGGTTGGGGAGGCGGTGCGTTGGCTGCGATGGTGGTGGTGGTGGTGGCCGGTGACCGGTGAGAGAGAGAGAGCAGGTAGCAGCGAGGGCGGTGGTCCAAATCACTCGAACCAACTAGATACAACTTATGACCCGAGGACCCGACTCGACCTGACTAGACGCACCACTACACACTCATGTCTATAATCGTTCTCTAAGCATTGGTCCAAATCAACTAGCCAAACACGGTACGACTAACCAAAGTCGTAACACGAGTTTCTGTAATGATAATAAAAAAATAACATAATAATAATAATAATAATAATAATAATAAAATAATAACAAATACGTACACACAAAATCCTCTCCTCTTCAATAATTCTTTCATCTTTATCCCCAATCTTTCGAAGAAGACGACCTACTCCAGTTTCGTTCTCCGTCAATCAGTTGTTGTTGATCTGAAAATCATATACACGTACATGGATAGGATTGTCGGCGGCAAGTACAAGCTCGGCCGTAAGATCGGAAGTGGATCCTTCGGTGAAATTCATCTAGGTTTTACAATTAATTTCTGTTTTTGTTGTTGTTGCTTATGAATTTTTAGTTTTTGTTGAAATTGAACTTGAAACTGTTGAGGTTTTTTGTGCAGCGACGCATGTGGATACGTTTGAAATCGTAGCTGTGAAGATCGTAAGTTTTGAGCTTGTATTAGTTTCGATTTCTTTTCATTTCATGTTTCTGATTAGTTTGATGGTCGATTTCTTTGAGTTAAAGTGTTTAGTTGATTGGTTATAGTGAAATTATACTAGAAAATTCAGCTGTAGACCTGCAGTTGGCTTGTATAGGTTTTTGATGCTTTGAATTACTCAATTTGGTGGTAATGGATGTGAAATTGTGTCTGTAGGGTTGGGGATTTTAGGGTTGAATCCAAACTGAAAATGTTTTGTTTTCTGTTTATCATGAATTTTGGACCTTATGGTTTCATACTGGCATTACCTACCAGTTTGGCATCAGGAACTCAAGTTGTGATATTGGTTTCTGATTCTGCAGGAGAATAATAAGACGAAACATCCGCAACTTCTTTATGAAGCCAAATTATACAATATTCTTCAGGGAGGAAGTATGTATGCTTTGATAGCAATATCACGATACATATTTACATTTTTGCCTTTTGTTTCACAATGCAGACTGTTTTTAATGTTCGTTTCCTCTTGTAGGTGGTATACCTGCCATAAAATGGTCCGGTGTAGATGGAGAGGATAACATTTTAGTACTTGATTTGCTGGGGCCAAGTCTTGAGGACTTGTTTGCTTATTGTGGGAGAAAATTTCAATTGAAAACAGTTTTAATGTTGGCTGATCAAATGGTACTGTATTTGAACATTCTAGCTCTTATATATTTTTGGCCTCAGTTTCTGTTAGTCAGCTGGTGTTTGATTTCCTGTAAAACATTGCCATGTCATTGCTACTTTACTCTATTATATTCCCACAGCCTACAAAAACGTTTTTCCTTGCTACATGTCCGTTACAATGACGCACTCGTATTTTTCTAAAGATTTTTTATCAATTCCATGTTCCTAAAATTAAGAAATCTATTTTATCCTTTCATTCACTTTTGGAGTATAGTTTGGTGCTCTTGCAATACATCCTTCTATTTTCATTGAAACAGGTTAAGTAGCTGATCTTTTTTTTTTTGCAGATAACAAGAATTGAGTATGTACATTCTAAAGGCTTTTTGCATCGTGATATCAAGCCTGATAATTTTCTCATGGGTCTTGGTCGGAAAGCAAATCAGGTGATAATGAGGACCAAACTGTGCCTATTACTGATTGAAAAGTTATTTTCCCATATGTAATCATTGTATGTCCTTTTTGAGTTTTTAATAATGCTTTATTTCTAATGTATTCCCCAGGTTTATATTATTGATTTTGGTCTTGCTAAAAGATATCGTGATGCAACAACCCACCGACATATTCCTTACAGGTATACTTGTCAGGTCAACATAGATAAACTTTGTAAGCTGCATGTCTACATATAGAATGAGACTGATCTGATTTTTCCTCACCTCTCCTAGGGAAAACAAAAATCTAACCGGAACAGCACGTTATGCAAGCTGCAATACTCATCTTGGGATTGGTAAAGTAGCTTTACTAAACTGAAGCAAACGGATAGCACCTTCATATGTCGGATCTGGAAAAATATTAATGCACTTTTATTGGTCTCTTTCACAGAGCAAAGCAGACGTGACGACTTAGAGTCTCTTGGATATGTACTTCTATATTTCTTGAGAGGAAGGTATCTATTTTGCCATGACATGCTATGTCTTTATAATAAAGTGGTTTCTTCAACTTAGTTTTGTGGTTTGGTGCTTCATATTGCATCTATGTTCCAATGTGCAACTTAAGTATTTATTTTGTTGACATAAAGTTTTTGTCTAGCCTTCCATGGCAGGGTCTAAAAGCTGCCACAAAAAAACAGAAGTATGATAAAATATGTGAGAAGAAATTATCAACCCCAATTGAGGTTCATACATGCGGTGTCTTTATCTAATTGAGTTTATATCTTCATATATATCATTGTATTATGACTACAACCTCGATTCGTGAAGGTTCTATGCAAGTCTCACCCTGTAGAATTCGCATCATATTTCCATTATTGCCACTCATTGACATTTGATCAGCGGCCTGATTATGGATTCTTGAAACGTCTATTCCGAGAATTGTTCGCTCGTGAAGGTATTTAATATATTTGACATTTAATTGATCTGTACTCTAGCTTATAGAAGTTACTTATCTTGGTTGTATGCTGATGCGTATAGCAATATTCCTACATGTGATTTCATATTAAGTGGAACTTTTAAGCTTACTTAAGATTTTTAACTGAGTTGAAAAAGAACACTGATGTTATATTTTGTTATGCAGGTTTTGAATTTGATTACATCTTTGATTGGACTATTCTGAAGTATCAACAGTCACAAAAGAGTAAAACGCAGCCACATGTGTTGGTTAGTGTTCTTGAAACGTTGGTCCTTTTCCCAAGAATTTTTTTAATCATTTGTTCTAATTTTTTCTATATTCATGTTTTGCAGCCAGTTCATGGAGAAAGCAGCAGTGGAGCCATTCGGAAGGATATGGAAAAACATCAAGGTTAGAGATATTCTTTGGTGCTGCTTGCATGGATTAGGGATATGTATAGATGAAATGGTTCCAGATTGATCTTAACATACCGAAGAAGTTTGTAAAGCATAGCAACTAACCAGTGTTTTCCATTCAATGGCAGGAAGCAATAATGCTACTTATTCAGCTGAATTAACAGACCGTATGAAATCAAACACTGCCACCAGTCCGGGAGTCCGGATGCAACTAAAATCATCAGGGAACAGAATGATTTCCGACAATCCTCCGGAAAGAAATGTGAGTAATCTGTTACAAAAAGAAAGTGTGATCATTACTTAATATATCTGTAGATGTGTGTGTGTAGAGGCTTGAGCTCAATGCATAACCAATTTTAAGTAGAGAATTGTGAGAACTACACAAGCGTTGTATGCAGTGTTGTCCCAATATAGTGGGAGGGAGAGAGAGTGACAGTTATGCGGTTAAATGACCGCCTTACATATTGCACTAAAAGCAATAGGAACATGTGTTTATGCGGTTCTCGCAGTTCTCCACTTAAAATTGGTTTTGTAAACTATGACCCCCTCCATATGTATGTGCCTGTGTAAATATATATGGAAACCGAATGCATAATGCAATATTACCTTCTGACTTTTGTAAATATGGGCACTGCAGACTTTCAACCATTCACGACTACCACCATCTTCATCTGCTTTCCCTGAAAGATACTCCTCAAAACCTGCTTTGCCACCAGACTCCGCCAACCCTAATCACGCAGCAGACAGTACAACTGCTCCTTCTAGCAGCTGGATTTCCTCTTTGCGCCGCATATCTTCTGCCAAGTGATATACTGGGTATTCATATGATTTACCTTCTAGAGCTGGACCCATTTACTTGTGAATGGACTAATTCGGGTTATGTTTCATCTCTAATGGGTCAAATAGAAAATAGCTTAAAAGGAAATGGTTCACTCATAGTGTATCTATTATGTATAACCTCCTAAATTGATTTTTCTTTTCAAAGAATTAGATTGTTATAGGAATAATAAACCTTTTGTAATCATTTGAATCATTTTATATAAGTAGACAAAGTGTTCAGGGACTCATGGTCACCCTACCTAACCTTGCAACCATGACCTAGCACTTCTGACTCACCCGTTTGGGACTTTGTTGACATTTGCTGACTGCATATGTTTTTGGATTTCTTATAGTCAAGATCATGGTGCTGTATCAAGCTCACACGTGGCGGGCAACGGATGATCATTTTTCATAGAATTTGATGTTTGAACAAGGTGTGTAGTGTTGATTTGGATACCGTCAATTCAGCAGCTTTCTTGACAAAGCTTTTGTGCCTCAGACAGATCATGTACGCTATGAATGTAAAAATTGAATGGTATCTGATTAAAAAGCTATATATATAAAGGCCAAGGTCATTCATTGATTAAAGATGGCTGCTTCCTTTCCTTCCAGGTTCATAGATTAAAATTAACTTGGCATCTTATGTAACATAAATGTCATTGTTTCTAAGTAAATTGATTTAGACTTTTCATTTGTCAAGAAGAAAGTTATTTGTGAGTTGATCAGTTTTAACAGATCAAGTTATACAAACTAATGCAATATTTTACACTAATCTTAAACTTTATAACACAACTTAAAGTTAATGGTTAAAAACATTAGACCCATATGGTAAAATGTGGATTATTTATGCAGGGAACCAATAACTCATGTACCCTAAGCTAAGATCATTGTAAGAATTTTCTTTTCCTAGGTGAATTATGAAATTCATTCTAATACTTGTATTTGTTTGTGACTTGTGAGTGGTGAATTTTATCATATCATTATATTATAATAGAGTTATGGGTAATCCTTACCGGGTGTAATCAAAGAGAATGTGGTTCTTATCAAGTGTGATTAGGGAGAAGTCATCAGGTGAGATCTACCAACTTAAATGAAATATAGCAGAAGATGATTTATAATGGTTCTTAGAGAAGACATTAAAAATATGTTGTTGAAGAACGGGGAGTTTTGTGTAATGTGATTCGGTGAATTAGTTTTATAATTTTCTGTAAGTTAGATCCTGTTTCAAAATAACCATATGTAGAGGTATTTGAGGGTTAAGCCATCAATATTAGAAAAGGAATATTTTTTGTTATTGGAAACGTAAATTTCGAGCCATTGCAAACGCTATACATATAGTACACTAGGTTAGAGCCCGTGTACTACACGGGTGGTTTAAACAATTACAATCTTATTTAAAATTGATTACTTAATAAACGTAATAAAAAGTAACAACAATAATTTGCAAATTCAAAAACTTCATTTAAAAGAACAAATGTACAACCTAAAGTTTCTCATAGATTTCTGAACACCTCTTCGTATACAACATTTTATGTTTCGTTGGTAATGTTACCATTTTGATCTAAGATTAATAATTTAATCCCGTCTTTCGTCTTCGCCCTTGACAAAGCAACGTATAACTGACCATTAGTGAAAACAGGTTCTTTAAGATACAAACCAACTCTTGACAATGATTGTCCCTGACTCTTGTTAATCGTCATTGCAAAGCAAACAGTAAGTGAAAATTGTCTTCTTTGAAATTTGAAATGAATTTTTTATCAGATGACACGAGATTTATTGTTGGAATAAATGTTGTGCAACCAATATTACTTCCTGATATTATCTCTGCTTCAATAACTCGTTTTTCCAGAGATACAATTTGCAGCCGAGTACCATTGCAAAGACCATTTTGTTGGTCAATATTACGTAAAAGCATGACTGGAACACCATGTTTCAATACTAACCTGTATTATCCAGAGATACAAAATTGTATTGTTTTTATGATCTAAATATATGTAAATGTTGTTTTTATGATCTAAATATATGTAAATGCATGGAAACAATACAAAATTGTATTGTTTTTATGATCTAAATATATGTAAATGTTGTTTTTATGATCTGAATATATGTAATTGCATGGAAACAAAAAGAATAGTAGGAAAACATGGTAATGTACATATATACATGTAAACAGATATTAATCATGAAATACAAAATAAGTGTAATTATAATGACAGCAATCACATGAGAAAAATTGACACATAATGATCTTTTTAAGTTGTAAAATACCTAAGTTTGCAAGTATCATTTTCAAGGACTCACCAACCATTTTAATCGTATGATATATGTATGAAGAGGTAAATAAGTTTTGTTATTTAAAGTTCATTAATATTGTTTAGTTGGTTGAAAATATGTATAAAATAAAGAAAGTACTGCTAAAAATAAAATTTGACTTACAATAAAATGATCAAGCTCGTCTGAAACTATATGATAGAAGAAAAGAAGTTGTTCTAAGCAAAAAACAATTGATATGCATCCTTACAGCCTATAAAAAGCAGGTTCGTGTATTTCATCAAACAATTGATATGCATGCATATCATAAATCTAATTAGTTCAACTCATCAGACAAAAAAGCAAAAACAATGACGACATACAAATAGATTGTTCAGATTGATATTACTATCATAACGAAATCAACGCTAATAATTATGAAGAATTCAAAAAATTACTATAAAGACGTTGCAAAGTCACAGAAAACATAAAATGGATTGACGTTAAAATAAAACTAAAAAACAGATTGATAAGACCAATCAAAAGCATAGTTGCATAATGGAATAGAAGTCATCTTTTTTTCACTAAAGGCATGTGCTAAAGGCAAAGCTATTCACTAAAAAAAGCCTTGTTTATCAAGTTTACACTTACACTCTTGCTTGCTGTTGTTTACCTTGCACAAGGGGAGTAACTCCAAGCTTCTACCTGCATTCAAACACCAATATAGCATACATTTATGTAATAAAAAATAGAAACATATTAACTTTATCATGTTAATACACTTTGGCATTTTATCAAACAACTTATGAGCACAAAAGGATAATCACAGGAACTTTATGGATGTCATTTAACCCATATCACAGAAACTTGCCACCGAATAGATAAACTATTGTTCTTCAATTTTCAACCTAAATCATTCTCTACTGTTTATATCACACATAGCGATATCAAAGTTGTTAATAACTTGATTAGTAATACTCCTCTTTTTAATTAGTAATGTAGCATAAGGTAGGACTGAAATCGTCATGAATTTTTGAAGCAACAAAACAGGATATATTAAAATCCATTTAAAAAAACAAAAGTTCATCAGACTAATTTTAAAACAACAACACACGCTAAAGTCTAGGGTTTGAGGTTCAAAAAGAAACAACAAATTGAAGGCCTAAACAACAGCTACATATGAAAATCAACATAGAAGAACCATAAAATCGTATTAAATCTTATAATAACAGTAACATGAATCGTCTTTAATGAATCAGCCATGAAGGAGGGGGGGGGGGAATAAACTTACAACTCGATTTAGAGATGTAGAAAACCGGTGTTAGGAAAAGATATAAGATCTATAAGGGACGTAGGATGATGAAAGATATAGAAAACATCTAGCCGGAGTGATGGGTTCAGATGAGAAGCGGCGGTTGAAGAAGATGATAGTGAAATTAGGGTTGGGGGAGAAGAATGTGAAAATGGAAGGTAATAGGATGGTTTAAATGTGGAAGATCCAAAAACCCGACCGGAAAACCCGGTTTCAATCCGCGTAAAAAAATTGAGCGGGATTTGAAAAAAAATATGGATTGAGAGGGTGACACTTGGCATAGAGATGGCTTAATAATATGCTATGTGGCATAAAAAAGCTTTGTTTATTAGATAGGATGGATATAGATCTTTCTGAAGGAAAAGTCTCAATTTATAATGTTTTACTAAAAGGTGCATCGGAAACATTCCTATGTTATGGATGATTTTAACATATGGTTAAAAGATCACCGTGTGCGCTTAAAATAATAAAAGATCTCAAAGAATGGTTCGAAACTCATCCTTGCAAGGAAAATGAATCCAAAGACCTTGATGATGATGATTAGGATGACGAATGTGA
This sequence comes from Flaveria floridana, assembly GCA_018326465.1. Lineage (NCBI taxonomy): Eukaryota > Viridiplantae > Streptophyta > Magnoliopsida > Asterales > Asteraceae > Flaveria > Flaveria floridana. The sequence goes on along the minus strand of BJCO01794137.1, from coordinate 4,199 downwards.
TATGATCATTTGAAGAGGGTCTAATGCATCACGAATTCGTTGGCCGTTATTCGCTAAAGTATTGTTTTGTGTTTTGTCAAGTATTATGGTGTGTTTTATTCTAATAGTGTGATACTGTGATGTAACAATAATGTAAGCATGAAGTCACTCTTGAGTGATATAAATGTTTTATCTTATTTTCAATGCACTAACATGGAGTGTATGGTTAATATATAGAAGGCTAGAAGAACAAAGAGTTGACTTAAAAAGAGTAAGGTGTATAGATGATCTGTACAAAGCTAGTAAGAACAAGAGACTGACTTGGAAAACTAGATCGAAAAGACTAATAAAAAGAATTTTAAAACGTATAGAAAAAGAAGTAACTTATTAACTCGCTACAATATCAATTTAAGTTCTGTAAAAAAAGGAAAAAACTCACCTCCCATCACCCCTTGAAAATAAGGCTTCTAACTCCTGGTTAAGGACCTTAGTCTAGTTTTTCTATTTACTTGTTTTCCATTCATCCATCTCCTCTAAGAAGGATAGAATGGTAAGGGAGGCGAGAATCACTGGTAAGGGTTAGCTCGGAGCTCTACGGTTGATCTGTTGGGTAGGAATAAGAGTCATTAATGGCTTTCGAGATGAGGCAGCCAACCATTCTTCCTGGGTAATGCACCCAAGAAACTATGTGCATGTCATTGTTCCGGTCATTAGGAACGATTAGAAAATGAGTGAGATGTATCCCGAAAAGGTGAAAGCCATTTCGGAGAAGTTGAATCGCACAAACTGTAAGGCCCCGTTCTCGGATACCTCACAGTTGGTCAATCATAGCATAAAATACATTTTAAAACATACAATACTTTTGCAGCGGAATTAAAACTTTCATTAATAATTAAAAACATGACATTTCATTACATTACAACATTTGTTTTCATATCAAAATACAATGACATGTCAAAATGTGGATGTCAGCCTCAAAACGCTCCCAGTAACTTATGCATCCATGCCTGCAACTCCTCAGTATCAACAAGATACCTGCCAACTATCATGCATATAAAATTTAGCGACGCTGAATGAGTTCTAGTTTTATATTAAAAATACTTTACTTCCTTTTAAAAAACCAAACTTTACATCCGTTCGTGGTCATACATCATACGTACACATTGATATTAATTATTATTATCTTCATCATCATTCGTTCATTTATTCATTCCTTCGCTCATTACTATATCCGTTCGTGGTCTCTTGCAATATCCCCGACTCATGCTCGAAAGCTGATACTGTACCGGGGCCTGTACACAAACCCCCGACTCATGTCCGAAGACTGACACAGCACCGGGATACGCGACAAAGATCCCATCTCATATGCAACACCCCTGACTCATGTCCGAAAACTGATACTGTGTCGGGGCCTGTAAACAAACCCCCGACTCATGTCCAAAGACTGACATAGTACCGGGGCGGGCATCAAGACCTCATCTCCTTCACACGTCATTCTATCTCATGCAATACCCCCGACTCATGCTCAAAAGCTGATACTGCGTCGAGGCTTCTAAACAAACCCCCGACTCATGTCCGAAGACTAACATCGTACCGGGGTACGCTACACGGATCTCGTCATCCGTCACTTCCAACTCATCATTTGTTATCTTCTACTTTCATTACATAACACTTTACGTTCATTCATACATGTATTCATTCATTCATTCATACATCATATCACATTAAGTCATACATAACATATTACATAACGTAATACATACGTTTTGAAAATTCTTCAACGAAGAAAGATAACACATCACTCACACACATATACGTCATCAACCTCATCACATTATCATTCATACATCAAGCATAAGCCATCACGTCATAACAGAGCCTATCTCCTCAATCCACCCCTTAAAATCCACTTAGAAAGTCCTAAGTTCAAAATGGGCGCATGGGATATTTCAGGTTTCATGAGCCTAAAAATTATAAGTGTAAACAGTCTGGGCGCATCAGCACTATGCGGGCGCATGAGCCCTGTTTAGGTGTTTTACCATTATTCAGGCGCATGAGGCCTGTTTAGGCGCATCAACACTTAGGCGCATGAGCAACTCTGGGCGCATGAGCACTATTTGGGCGCATGATCCAACACTTAGGCGTATGGGCAATCTAGGCGCATGGGTACTATTTGAGCGCATGGCCAACACTTAGGCGCATGGGCAATTCTGGGTGCATGGACTACTGTTCAAGCGCATGTCCGCTATTTGGGCGCATGACCCTGGGCGCATGAGGACCGTTAGGCTCATGATGTAAGTTGGGCGCATGGGAGCATTCTGAAATGTTTTCTATGCTACAAACAACACCCGAAACATTTCTAAACTCACACAAACACAGATCTAACATACTAAGGCCCTTAAAACATGCTACACATCAATTCTAACCCAACAACATCCTCTAAAAACATACCACAACAAGGCACATTTGAATACATTACTAAAAGCTCACGATTACTTTAAAAATCTTTTGTTTGGTATGCATAATAGCCCCAACACTTCGAAAATCAGTAAAAAGGGGTTCTAGAACTCATCTTGAAGCAAATCTTCAAGCTAGACACTTTTACTATTAAATTCAACTCCAAATTCCTGAAAACAAGCACTAAAACATCAAGGACTTCGGTCAAGAAGTTGTGAATTCGGTTAAAACCGAACATATACTCAAGAAATCTCACCTTTGCAGCTTCTTCTTCCTCTTTCTCTCTCCAAAACTGAGAACTTCTTCTCTCTTCTTCTTTTCAGCCGAGGATGAGGTTGAAGAAACCAAAATAGGCGGCCATACCCATTTATATAATAAAATAATAAGATTTTGTACTTTTTACATTTTGGCCCCCTCCACTTTTGTTTATTTTTCCTTCTTGCAAGATACTTTTTATTTTCTCTTCTTTTGAATAAATTTGGGATGTTACAAGTTCACCCCCCTTAAATAGGTTTCGTCCCCAAAACCTATCGCTTCTCAAACAGTTACAGGTGATCTGTCTCACCTCTTCCTTGATCTTACACGTAGGCTTAGGTCCCTTTGGGCTCCACTGCGCTCGCACCAGTGAAACCACCATTCTTCTTAGCCCATCTCTTCCTTCTATCAGAAATGACCACAAGTTGCTTCTTGTAGTTGACTATTTCACCCATCTCAGTATCCTCTAGTGGCATGATCATATTCTCTCGATTAAGTACTTTCTTAGACGAGATACATAGAACGTCAGATGAATTCCACTTAACTCATCGGGTAACTCCAATCGATGTGTCACTTCTCCTACCGGAGCAACAAATTGGAATGACTCTCTATACCCTAGCATTAGCTTTACTCGCTTTCTAAACCGAATTATCCACTTCCCTAGACGAGTCCATCATCATAATCCGTTGCCGTAATTCGGAACTGAACTCTTGTCGAGCATGGTTGATCAATCCATCTTCTTGCAACACTCGGTGTTTACCTCATAGATTACTGGCCAATTCGCCCGGAGGTGTACGTCTATCCACCTACGTCTGTCCTGAACGGTCTAGAAGAAAACAAGTGCTCTTTCAATTTTATCATGTAATCCTCTAAGTCATTAGGTAACCTAGTGGACTTACTAATAGTAATTCCTACATTGAAGGGCTTATCGATTTTCCTACTAACGTGCAACTTATCACAGAAGGCAACAGGAACGAAACTACTACTAGCACCAAAATCAAAGCATGGATGCACAAATCTAAATTACCAGAAACGTACTTGACGTTACCTCCGGGTTTGATCTAGCCTCCTCCTGGTTATAGCAAAGTCCTAGCCTTCACCCTCTGTTCTCCTTCCTCACACCAGAGCTTCCTGCCCTCGACTTCTTGCAGTCTCTGCTCATGTGTCCAGTCTTGCCACAGTCATAGCATTTAGCCATTTGACAATCCCTCGCCCTGTGGCCCTCATTCCCACACTAAAAACAGACGTTCAACACCCACTTATACTCCCCCTCGTGGCCTGATGTGCTGTAACACCCGTAATTTCTTTTAAGGGAGTAAAAGAATAAAATAGAAAGAGAAAGGAAGAAAACGAAAGTCAACTTAAAGTTAAAGGGTAAAAAGTGCCAAAAGGACAAAAGAAAATAAAAGTTGGTGGATAAAGAGGTATGGCCGCCCATTTTGGCCTGTCAAACACTCTCATCCGTTTTCTTAGAAAGAGAAACAGCAGAGGCTTCGGTTTTAGAGAGA
>BJCO01794136.1:0-28198 GCA_018326465.1 Flaveria floridana | reverse complement strand
TATAAAAGGAAAGATGACCTAATTGTAAAACTTGCCGAAGCGTGTGATCAATTGAAATACACCTTTTTGCAGAATTTCTCTCTCTCTATAACTTACTGTTTCATTGCTATATCTCTTGTGTTCTTGTTGAATTTGTCTAATTATTATGCTAATTCTGCTGCAAATCCAACCTAATTGATCAAACTAGATGCTGAGATCCTTTCATATCCACTGATGATACCATACAACTCTATGAGATTAAGGGTCTTTCGGTTTTAAGTTCTCTTAAAAACCGCATAATACTGAGTCCATTGTCTGGGAAGAGAGGACATGAACTTCCTAACAATGTCCCTATTCTCAAGATTTACTCCAACATCCATTAGAGTATCCACAATCTCAACATACCTAAATTATTGTTAAGTCATGGTTTCACCTGTTTTGTAGGTGAAGTTCTTAAACTACTGCTTCAAGAGGTTGTTCTAGTTTTATTTGCTTTATTAGACCCCTCATATATAAGCTTCAGTGCATCCTAGAGTTGCTTTGCAGTCTTTCACTTCTTGAAGCCTCTATAGATAGGGTTAGGAAAAGAAGTTTGGAGAGCAGTTATGGCCATCTGATCTATATCAATTTTCCTCCAGCCTTCATCCGAGTAGTCAGCCACCTCCTTTAGAATCATACCACCCCACCAGTAGCAGCTGTAGTGGTGCTTGGAACATGAGGTCTAGAGACGAAAGATCCCCACGTCCTACAATCTTGAGACTTGATGAATCCTTCCATTCTTTGGCACCAAGTATCAAAGTCATCAGAAGTGATCAGTGGAGATTTTGTAATGGTACCGGTTTCCATATCAGCCATGGTAAGAGCTGCCATTTGAGTTTTTAAGTATTTTATAAAAACTGAAGGGATTTAAGATGGTGAGATCTTACATTCAAGAGCCAAAAATGCTTTGATACCAATTGTACGACCATTAGAATGGGTCAATACGACAGTTTCACAATGAGAAGATACTTAGAACACTTAACAGATCAAATATAGAATTGGGTTTATGATACTAAAAACACAAATAATGAGAGAAATAATAAGAACAAGATAATATTAGTTTTCAAGAATAATGTATATTGCTCTCAATTTCTTTTACAGGTGTTAAAAATCATAAAGATAAAGACAAGTACTTGAGACACTTTATACTACATCCTACTACCAGCCATACTTTGAAAGTCAGCTGAAAACATTAATCTAAACAATAAGTTCAATGTATAGTCAAAAGATAGGTTGTCTTTTGACTTGTGACTATGACATGTCATAGCTCACATCCTAATATATTACAAAAAGGATAAAAATACAAAAGTATAAAGTTACAGACAAAACACCTTAATCTACAGTTTGACAAAAGTATCGACTTTTCAGCAACTTATCTAAGTTGGTGAGTATTCTAAGATGGTAGTGGAAAGTGATTCATCTTTTGTCATATGCTGGTTCAAAGAAAACATGTCTTCTCTATCTTCAGAAGAAATCAGTCTTGGCTTCGGAAGATATGGTCTTTTGGCTTCAGAAGATTTTATACTTAGCATAATTCATTGAGTTGTATAAAATCTTTCGAAGTAACTTCCTTGTACTTCATGCATAAATGCTGAGAGCTCTTTCTCTAAGTGTAATCCTTACATAATTTTTTGATGTTTTTCGAGTTTGGTGATAACAAACTTGTGCTCTAGATAGACAATGTGAGAACTTCAATAGTCTTGAAAAAATATTCAGATGGTGTGTAAAAGGTTATTATATACCATGTTGTATATCCATTGAAGCACGATAGCATCTTGATAAGATGATTTTGCTTTCTCATCTTTTGAGGGGATGGGGGTTTAAGTAGATTCCTTTGGGGCTTTAGACGAGGACGGGAGGGAGTATGGGTCCCGTGATTCATGTATCACGATGAGTGATAACTAACAACAAAGGTCCTATAGTGGATTTTAAATATCTCCGCCCGAGAGTTATATTGGCCACTTTCCATCTCAAGGGTGAACAAAATAAAATTTTGGATATTGGTGATAACGATCGCTAGATAAAACCACTACCTTCTCATTAACATCAATCCTATATGTACAGGAGTGGGATCGGATACAAACAATAATTTATATAAAAACCATTGATGACTAGGGTCGGGGTGTATGATAGGAATTTTATAAAAGTTTGTTTTTAATAACCCCATAATTTAAGCAAGGTTTACATCTTTATTTCCTAACCTATATCTAACAAATTATCTAAATTAACTGGTGATTATTTCATTAATCGATTCCTAATTCATCTTCTTTCTCTATCATCTTAACCTTGTGCAAAAACAATGGAATCATCTATGTCTAAAGTTATTTGAGGTTTACAACAGTATACAATCAAATAAGATCACCATTTATGGGGCTGGTTATGGTTTAAACAATCAGTTTCACAGTTGGATATACTAGATCAAATAGGGAACCGAGTAGTGAAACAAAGAATAACAAGTAAGAACACTCAAGAACAGAAAGGTTGGTTTTCAAGGTTGATGTATGTTGCTCTTAAGTGTTTACAAGTGTTACCAAGCTTCTTAGTCCTAAGACTAATACATGAGATACTTTATACTACAATCTACAGCTGGCCATACTTTAAAGGTTAGCTGGACGCTAATCTAGACAACAAGATCAATGAAAAGTCAAAAGGCATATTGCCTTTTGACATATGACTATGACATGCCATATATCACATCCTATGGTATTATAATAAGGATAAAATCACTAAAGTAGAAAGTGACAGAAAAGAAACCATAATATACAATTCACAAAAGTAAAAAGATAATCACCAACATGTATAAGTTTTTGTCCATCCTTTTCTTCTTCCTATATTTTAACTGAGAAGGTTGGTCTTGATCATCTCTTCTTTATATTTTCTTCTTAGTTTGTTCCTTCCCCTTCACATGTTGAGAATAAGGTTCAAGAGAATATGAAGTTCTTCCTAATCTCATTACATTTGTGGGGGCAAAGAGATTCATGTGTAATAAGTGAAGGGGAGTAGTAATGGAGTTCATTTCCTTTGGCTTGTGTGACACTTTGTGTTGCTTTCCTTTTATACATGCAACACAATGGTCATCACTTGTACAATTTCTTTGGCATTCTAGTTACCAAATCATTCTTAATTAGTTTATTCATGTTCTTAAAGTTTACATGGTATATTCATTTATGGCAAAGGAAAGACTCATTACTATTTGCTATGGATAGAACGCAAGAAACTTCTCTAGAAGGGGAGGTTTCTTGTAAATCCATCTTTTACATGTTCCCTTTCTTGAGGGCTCTAAGCAAAATATGCTCTTAAGGAATGATCACCCCGGGTTCAAAAACAATGCAATTATGCTCAGTAAAAAGCATGTTATGTTTCTGGTCACAAAATTAAGATACACACAAAAGATTGTACTCAAACTACTTGACAAAGTTTATCTTTTCAATTCTGAGCTTACCATTTATGACCCTACCCCTTTCGGGAAATGTAACCGCCTACATCACCTCCAATAGCAATTGTGCTTCAATCAAGTTGTTCAAAGTTTTTAAGCAAGGAGGATTGCCAGTCATGTGCCTAGAACAACCATTATCAATTATCCATACATTTCTTTTGATCTTCAGTTGTTCCTGCACATGAAACGAGATGATTAGTTACATTTGCAAACCTAAGCCATGCTGGTCTTGGGCATATAAAGATGAACTGAAGATAGTTCAATAATCATTGATCATGTATGCAAGCTTAGAGGATCCTTGGCTGTTGTTTATGAAGAAACTTCAGTCACATGGCCTTCCTTCATATTCCACACCATCTTTGGAAGATTAGACTTGGCTTTCAAAACTTCAGAAGTTTTTGTGACTTGGGAAGTTTTGGAGACTAAACCTTCGGAAGATTTTGCATCCACTATAGTCGACTTCAGTGCTTCGAAAGCATTCCTTTCTTCCAAGACTAAACTTGCTTCTGAAGATAGTTTTCCACCTATCTTCTTTTGATTCTCCTTGATGATTTCAAAGGAAAATGATTTTACTTCCAAATCCATTTTCTTAGAAGTCTTCTTCTGGTTTATGTGGATGGTACGCTTAGGACTGTAAATGCAATCGTTAGCATAATGAGTTGTACCACCATATACGATACATTCAATAGGCTTTCTTCTAAGAGTCTTGTACTAAGTAGAAGGTTTGTCATGATCCTTTTCAAGCTCCTTCCTCATATTCTTGGACGATGTAGCATGCTTCTGAGGGTGAAGCTTGCCTTTTGAGTTGGATGTTCCATCCTGTGTAGTAGTGGTGCACATTGCTTCAACCTTCTTTTCCTTACTAGGATGGCTTAGACTTGAACTAGGGTACTAGAGTCCTTGGTTAAGTTTTCTATCTTCCTCACCTCAAACCCAGCAGAGATAAAAACTTGTTATCGCCTGTGGTTGAAGGTCGGCTTGATCTCCTACCCTTTCTTTGATCTTCATTTTTCAGTCCTAATCAAGTTCTTTCTTACAGACTTTGTCATCCCTGGTCTCTTATTCTCTCCAGGGATATCGTGACCCTTCTTATAGTGAACCTATTCACTCACTTCTGGTTCACCCTTAACTATATCCTCTTCTTCAGCTTCAGCTTCATCTTCCTCTAGGATAGGATCAACAGGATGCAGCTTATCTTTACAAGTTCCACACCTTGGTTCTCTGCCTAATAGTAGTGTTGTGGAGGAGCTATTTCATTTGATCGAAGTTCCTACTATAGGAGTTATCTTAGAGACTGATGCAAATCAAAGAGTTCTTAGCAAGCATTCTTAAATACAAGGAAGTTACTTCGAAAGATTTGATAAATACACTAATAAATTCTTTAAGTGTTAAATCTTCTGAAGCCAAAAACCATTTATTCTAAAGCCAAAGATTAAGTCTTCTGAAGCTTCAAGTCAAAGTCTTCTCAAGCCAAGAGACTGATTTCTTCCAAAGATAGAGAAGACATGCTTTCTCTAACTTGCTTTTGACAAAAGCTGAATCACTTTTCGCTGTCATCTCTAATAACTCATCAACTTATACAAATTGGAGATATGTCCATACTTTTGTCACCTGTATATTAAGGTATTTGAGTCTATAACTTTTTACTTTTATACTTTTATCATTTTTGTAATATATTAGGATGTGAGCTATGGCATATCATAATCACTAGTCAAAATTCAATCTGATTTTTGACTTTACATTAATCTTGTTGTCTAGTTAGTGTTCCAGCTGGCCTTCAAAGTATGATCGGCTATAGGATGTGGTATAGAGTTTCTCATGTACCAGTACTTAGAACTAAGCCTTGTAACAATTATAAAACACTTGAGAGCAATATACATCATTCTTAAAAACCGAATACTTGTGTTCTGCTTGTGTTCTTACTTTTGTTCTTTGTTTTATTTTTCGGTTTCCTATTTAATCTATTAAGTGTTGTTCTCTCCAACCTTTATGAAACTATTGCATTAACCTGCACCGATCTTGCACCTGCATGTTCTGAAAATAAACTTTTTCGTGAAAGGATGAAAATATAATGTTCTTAAAGGTATCCTCTTCAAAAACACATTTTTCTGCCATGACTTTACTGATCACAAGCTTATCCTAGCATTTGTTAACTTGAAAACAAGATCTTTAATCTAAATACTGTAGTTTGTATGCTCATATTTTAGAGTAGAAATGGCTTTCTCTAAGTCTTCTATTTTAAGATTATAATAATTTTCTACTCTTTTAAAACTAGCTTTTAAAATATTAAAGCACTCAAGATCAGATCTTACTTCCATGTTGTAGGACCCGTACATGTTAACTTTAGCAATGCATTCAGGAGAGCGAAGATATTCTAATACCTTTAATTTATCATGATTTGCCATCAGGGCTTGGTTTAGGGAGACATATTCAACATGAAAGCTTCAATCAAAGCCTCGTTTGTCAACAGCAACTATAGCTTGCTGATTTGGTTGGTTGGGCTATGTATGGCTACCATTTGTTATTGGTGCCTTACACTCCCTAGTAAATTAGTGGCCCATTTTATTACAGTTGTAACACTTTACTTTGCTCTTGTCCAACCCAAACTTTCCAGTTTTGGTTTGTATATTCATAATGATACCATGAGCGCTTTAGGGCGTCCATTTTATTACAGTTGTAACACTTTACTTTGCTTTTGTCCAACCCAAACTTTCCACTAAACACATTGATTGAGAACTTCCTCCCTATCCTCTTGTAAAACTTCTTGGCTCTGTGATTGAGAAGAGCCATCTGTTGGACTATTTCCATGTACTTCAGATCATTTGGATGGATGCAATACAGGTCTTCAAGGGTAAAGAGAAAGTTGCCAGAACATTCATTTGAAGACATAAAGGCCTGAGAAGAGATGGGATCTTGGAATGGACTTCCTTAAGTATAGCTCTCTCTAGGTGCCTACGAGAAGGTGATGAAAGGACCCTTTGGTGAGTTGTCAGGATAGCAGATGAGATGATGTTGTGGTTCTATATTATCCCTTTCGACCACATGAAGGGCTGAACTCTTTTGGGTGCTGGATGAGCTAGTAAAATGATTTTACATATTCATCTCCATTTGGTAACCGCTCAGGATACCATACAGCCCAGTGAGAGTGATGGTAGAGACGTTCTCAGTTCTCTTGATGGCCACACAGTAGTGTGTCCATTGTCTAGAAAGAGAGAATATGAACTTCCTTACTATATCCCTATTCTCAAATTTAACTCCAACATCAAAAAGAAGGGAGCTACGTCTGAGTTAAACTTGGATATCCATTAGAGTGTCTACAATTTCAACATATCTGAAGTATTGTTGAGTTATACTTTTATCTGTCTTGTAGGTGAAGTTTTCAAACTGCTACCTCATGATGACTTTCTTGTTCTCCTTAGTTTTCTCATATCCTTCATATATCAGTGTTAGTGCATCCTAGAGTTCTTTTGCATTCTTGCACTTCTTGAAGCCTTTATAGATGGAGTTGGAAAGAGTAGTTTGTAAAACGATCATGGCTTGCTGATTAGTGTCTATTTTCTTTCAGTCTTCTTCAGACTAATCCTCGAGTAACAAAGTTGAAAGTGAAAAATTATAATGATAAAATTGTGAATAATGTAAAACTGTTAGGGTTAAAAAAATTAAATATAAAATATGTACAAATCAAAATGCACAAAAAGTTTAAAAATTAGTAATACAAAAATAGTAACAACAAATATAAATAATAAATACCACTCATTTTAAACGAGACATAAAATGTAATTTTATCATAAGTTAACTCGATCTAGAGCGATGACAAATCGGCAACACTTGTAGGGAGTTCAAAGTGTGGAGGTGTCACATATCTATACCTTGCACCGCAAGTATACACCTCTTCTTCTTCAGCTTATAACCTCACACAAACTCACCTGTTCAATTCATTCTCTCTATTTTCACCAATTCACTCACTTACAACCCTTGATCATCTCCCTATAAATCTCCACCAACACAACACCTTATTAATCATCCATTAATTATCCCCAAAACCATTTTTATCACCCATCATGACCCTCATCACCCTCTCCGTCCTCCTTCTGGTACAAAAATTTCCATAATTTTGAGGTTCAATTTCGGATCCCCTGTTTTTCATCACCGATTAAGTTTCATCTTTCACATCTAATCGATCAAATCCTTCTCAATTAGCATCGATTTTCAGACGTTTTGGAGCTTCTGGTTGTAAGTTTTGTATAATTGATTCATCCATGGCGGCTTCTTTTACGTCACCACCGGTGAAGAAACCGACGACGGCGTTTCCGCCGCGAAGGGGGAAGATTAAAGCTCAGATTTTTGAAGGGATTGCAGAAACAGTAGCTTCTGCAGCCTCGAGAGCTGGTGGTTTCTTGGGTCTCATCAAGAAAGATGACGGTTCTGCCCCTGCAGGCTGCAGCACTGCCCGACACCACCAAGAGTTCCGGTGGCTGACGGCGGAGATGGAAGTGCTCTGTAGTCATTTGAGATTCCATGAGAATGATCTTTACTTCTTTAGTCTTACAAGGGGATCTGTTCTTGTCCTTGGTGCTTTATATGTTGTACTTTTCTTAATTACATGCTACTAGACTACTAGTTGAATAATAGTTGATGTTTGTTTGCAAATCTTTGTTGTGGTTTCGATGGAGTTGATTATTATTTTTTTCATCTTTTATTGTGACTAAAAACTTTCGGGTGGTCCTTTCATTGGCTAGCGAGGTTACATTTAATGAGATAAACCGATCATCGAGACAGAGTGATGAACCATAATATCTTGAGACGGAGTGATGCGCCATAATATTTTTTTATTAACAATACATAGATTTGTACGTATCGCAACCTTAGTATTTACTTTTAAAAAATTACAGATGCAGGTCTATACTATGCGATGAGTGCAGATTAGAGGTGAGCAACTTGCGGTGCGGACCTTAAAGAACCCGAGAACCGACCCGTCTTTATCAGAACTGACCCGTCTTTATCGGAACCGAACCATGTAGTAAGCAACAGGTCCGGTCCTCGGTCCATAAAAATAGCTAGAAATTGGTTTGGTCCGGGTTCGGTGCTAACCCGACGGCAGCTTTAAAACCTTTAAAAATCTGAATACAATTAAAAAAAAAGCTAAATCAAAATATATCATATTTTTAATTGATAATCAGCTCCTGATTTACGATTGTAGGGAACATGTTTAAGTGATCCACTAGAACATGAAACAATTTTGAACAATATCGAGGCAGTGAAAACTTTTTTCTTGATGTTTTTTAACAATTAGAGGTGGTGGCGTTCATTCTTTTGGTAATAGAACCAAATTGAAGAAATATCTTAAGGATAACATTAAAAAGAGTACAAACAGCTTTGATATTCTGACGTTGTGAAAAATAAATTCGGCTTGTTATCCAACTCTTTCAAAGATGATTAAAGTTATTATTTTTTTAATATGTTTATAAATGAGATATGTCTATGTTAATAATATAATTTTTATTTATTTAGATATTTTAGCTATACCGGTTTCAACGGTAGCATCAAAGTCCGCTTTTAGTACCGGGGGATGAGTATTGAACTCATATGGAAGTTTGTTATCTCCGGCTGTTGTTCAAACATTAATTTGTACACAAAACTGGATTCACAAATCAAACAAAAAAATCAACAAAAATGATGATTTTTTCAGACATTTGAAGAACTTGCAAACGGTTAGTTTAACTTTTATATTTTGAATTATTATATAATTGAAATTTTGATGATACGTTTTGAGTTTCTAATCATTCATTTTATTTAGTTATTTATGAGAAAATTGGGTCGGTGACATTGACGAGTGAATTAGTGAAATATTTTGGAAATTTAAGTTTTTTTTTTAATATTTTCGTTTCATTTATATATGTATTGTTTTAAGATTGTGATTGGAGGTTTTATTGGAATTTTATATATTATTGGACTTTTATGTTTTATTGGACTTTTATGATTCAATCCACCCGATTATAGTTTGTTGAACCGACCCATCAAATCCGGTTCGGTCCAGACCAATCCATTAATTAACGGTCCGTGTGACGGTCCTAATTTTGTACCCTTAATCGGTTTCGGGTCTAGATCGGGTCGGTCCGGATCGGTCTGGTTCCAACCCATTGCATAGTCCTAGTGCACATTGATAGTACCTAACACTAGCAAATATTCAGTTTCTCTGTTAAATTCATATGAAATGTCCAAATACCCTTCATTATAACAATTAAATACAATAAAAACAAAAAGAAAAACTCTAATAATTATTATTATGATACAATAAATAAAAAACTTTATCTCCCAACCTAACCCCGCCCCCTGCCCATCCTAATCGCCACCTCCGGCAATACTTTCGAATCGAATAAATTCAACTTTACTAAATTGGAATCGAAATTTTAAAATTATTTTCCTATTAATTATTGTTTTACTAAATACGAATCGAATAAATTGGACTTCAATTTTTTTCAGTATATGAATCGAATTTAAATCATATTTTGAAATTTCAAATTAGCTTTCACTTGAATTCGAGCGTGTTTGAAAATTTGATTTCATCACGTCGAATTTAATTCGATTTGATGTACGCCCCCTACTTTTGTGTTTCATTTGAACGACTTCGATCATAGTTCAGCCTATGATTGGGGGTGTGCAAAAAAAAACTAAAAAAAAATAAAAAACCAATTCGCATTCATAACCAGAAAAACTAAACCGAATTATAATTCGATTTTCGGTTCGGTTCGTACCCGAAACCAAATTGGGAATTCAGTTTTTGGTTCGGTGTAAATTTTGAAGTTGGTTTGTTAGGTTCATTCAATTTAACTGAATTCAATATGTTATAATTATATATATTTTATAATTGCAAGTTTAGCTCAACTTCTCACACCTCAAATTTCCAAAGTGGTTTTATTTAAGCTAAATAATTATGATCTTATATGCTAGCTTAACTCCAGTTATCAAAACTTGGTCTCAAATATTATTTCTTAATAGTCATAGTTGACTATTTACATTTTTAGAAAACAAGATTGTTAACCATTCAGAGGTTTAGTTATTTGATATATATGTTTACGAAATATTTATGGAGAGTGATTCTTATACAAGTAATTCAAAGTGAACAATGTTTAAACAAAAAACACATGGTGGATTTTTCGGTTGAATTCGGTTCAGTTAACCATATTTTCAATTTGGTTCGGTTAGGTTTTCGGTAATGCCTAAAAAAATTTTAAAACCGAATAGACCGAACAAACCAATAACTGAACCGATAAACACCCCTACCTATGACGGGTGCAGGATGTCGCGTCTATTTTTTGGGATAAGCACAGAAAGTGTTACCTCTCTATACGGAATATTCATCTATTTATTCAATTCCCACATTTAAAGGCGTACATGGCGTATTTGTCCATTGACACATCTAAAGGCATACATCTTAGGCTTATCGAATGCTTAGCAATTCATGCTTTGATTAGTCGTTGGGATCTCTAGAAAGTCAAAGTCTTTTCACGTAATTCTAAAACATCAAAAGTCAATTATGTTTCATATAATTCTAAAAGATCGAAAGATGCGCATATGCTTTTATTAATCATTGGATAGAGATGTTCAAACAAAAAATGATTTTTTTGATTTCGTGAGTCACGACTGTTTAACATCAAACAAACTCTTAAAACTACCTTCATGTTCTAAGCAAACACATTTTTTTCTATTTTTTTCAAAACCAAATGAAGAAGTCATCATATTCAATTAATGATCAGAGAAAACTATTTATGTATATTTTTGGATAGCCATCATATTGAAAAATGCATTTTACCCAACTGCTACGTAATTACCCAATAAATTGATAGAGTAACTAAAAGAATAACTGATTTCTGGTTTCTTTCATTTTTGGCCAAATAAATTCGTTTTAGCCCTCTTTTTCTGTTTTAAATAGGAAATAAGTGTATAGAGATAGGTTTATGATGTCGGTGTGGAAGGGGGCTATGAGGGCAGCCAGCGGACGGAGGCAGCTATTGGGTTTGTGAAGTCTTTGGATTTGGTTTTCATGTTTAGTTTTTTTATTAATTAAGTTGAAAGCCATACGTAGTCAATATATATATAGCTTGTGTTGTTTATTTTATATTTTCTGCGTGATAATTTTTTGTGAGTGTTCCTGTGTTGGTTCCACTGTGACGGTTGAAACCTAACAAGTGGTATGGAGCTTAGGCTTGTTGAAGCACTCAGACAATTCGCAGAAAAGTTTTTTTTTTTTTAAGATTGTGTCGTCGTTTTTTCGATTAAGGTTATCATTTCCGTTTCTCTCTCGAAGATCGTCAACTTTCTTGAGAAGTTACAATTGGGAAATAAAAGAAACGCATATTTCTTTCTTGGATTTTATGAAACTAAACAAAGAAAAAAGAATAGTGTTTGTCTTGCGTGCGTGCCTAGTGAAGAAAGAAAAAGAAGTTTGTTTTCCTTGGGTGCACTAAGGAAACAATTAAAGAAAAAAACTTATTGTGATCCTTTTTCTTTGTGATGATTTATGTCATCACAAGTAATCAAGAACGGCAAACGAAGGTTAATACCAAGTTAAAAGTCTTTAAAGTCATCGATTTGAGTTAGGTGAAGAAGTCATTGATTCGTCGGTTAAAGGTTAGGGATTTGTATATCAAGTTTAAAATCTAACATTTTATTATCAATTGTATGGGAACACGTGTTTTGTGAAAAACAAAGTATTTTCGGGTTTAGATTTGTCTGCAAAGGTTTTTTTAGGAGCAAATCGGTAGATTGATAGTATTCAGTCGAATAGCCATCTAAGTTCAGACCTATGATTGTTGTGTCTGTTCCGTGTTTCAATTTGCTTCTTTTTTATTGTTTGAGATGAGTGAAAATGGAAAGGTTATGATCGAGACATTTAATGGTTCTAGTTTTAGTTGGTGAAAAATACAAACAGAAGCGTTTTTATGTCAAACAGACTTGAATGTGGTAATAGGAGAAAAAGCTAAGAAAATGAAACAAGCTAATTGGGAATCAAAGGACAAGAAGACTCGTGCAGTTATTACGTTCGCTTTGATGAAGAATGTTGCTTTTAACATGATGAAGGAAACCACGAATCGTGGTACGATGTCAGCTCTGTCGAATATGCATGAGAAATCGTCTTCAGCTAATAAAGTGTGCTGAACCGAGTGAAAGACTTATGCACTTGTATAACACAACAACACAAAGAGGAGAGTGTATGACAACACTTAACAATTCAAAGAGGAACTGGTAAGAAATATGTTTAGAGAACTAAGAAACACAAAATGTAAATGAGACAGAAACAAGAACAACACACAAGCAGTTGGTATTCAAGGTTGAAGTGTATTGATCATCTAGTTCCTTACAAGATGGTTTACAAAGTTTTACACCAAACTTACTAAGTTACAAGGACCAGAAAAATACTTATACTATAACCTATAGCCGGCCATACTTTAAAGGCCAGCTGGATACATGAACTACACAACAAAATCTATGTAGAGTCAAAAGGCAGATTGCCTTTTGACTAGTGACTATAACATGCCATAGCTCACATCCTAATATATTACAAAAAAGGATAAAGTACATAAAGTGGAAAGTTACAGACTCGAGACCTCAATGTGCAGTTTACCAGAAGATGGACCTTTTCACCAACTCGTGAAAGGTTGGTGACTTATCAGAGTGGCAGCGGAAAGTGGTTCAGCTTTAGGTAAAAAGTACGTCAGATAAAGCATGTAATATAAAAGTCTTCTGAAGAAATCTGTATTTAAGGGTTGGCTTCAGAAGACTTTGTCCTTGAAGCTTCGGAAGACTTCATCTTTTGGCTTCGGAAGATATTGGTCTTGGCTTCGGAAGATTTCACACTTAGAATAATTTCTAAGGCAGTGTGAAAGTTCCAAAGCATTCCACTTCAGTATACATGTGCATGCATGCAGGAAAGACTTTAAGTGTTTGGGTTGCATCAGCCTTACTAATAACCTTACAAAGTGTTCTTGATTTTGAGAGCTAGTGAACACAAGGATGAAAAAAGAAAGCTTAATGACTACTTATATTAACAATCTTAATTCAATCTTAGCAAAACTTATATCTATTTGAATTAAGTTTGATGATGAAGTTCAGGCCCTACTATTGTTGTTCTCTTTGGCTGATAGTTACTATGGAACCGTAACTACAATTTCAAGTTCTATAGGGACTATAGTTTCACTCTTGATGGTATTCGAGATCTAATTATGGATAAAGATGTCAAGAGAAGAAATTCGGGTGAATCATCAAATACTGAGCTATTAAATATTGGTAGGGGTCAGACTAATAAAAAAATGGTGGGAGCTGGGGATGAAGTTAATCTAAACCTAGAACGAATGTAACAAATTGGAGTTTTAATGAGGTGGGACATATTAAAAATCAGTGTCCAGATAAGAAGGAACTGAGCAATACTGTTGGGGATGTTTCTGATGATGATGCACTGTTACTTAGTGTGGAAAACAATATGCACCCAGTGTTAGAGTGATTCTAAGGCTGAAGAAGAAACTAATTTTAGTTGGTAAGATGGATAAACAAGAACTAGAAGTAAGGCTTGATGGTGGTAAATGAAGGGTTCAAAAGTCGATAAATCTGGTACTAAAAGAGTTCATTTTACAAATGTGAAATCTAGAGCAGGGATGTTAGGTGAACGAGTTCAAAAGTCTAAATCACTAAGGGAATTCAGCGATAGTGGAAGCAAGAAACGTGTTCCCATTATATTATAACAAACCATTGGATTTTGAAGACTAGGACTGAAAATTTTTCTCTTAGTGATTGTTTGTTGAATTTGGAGACTGATGGTAATCCTCAATGTATCTTTGAACCAGGTGGATTGTCTAAACTGGTTGTGATAGAAGATGAATCATTGGCAGGACTAGCCACGATTGAGCTGGAGCTCGAGGGAACTTCAACTGGCCATTCTTGTACTTGATGATGACCCACTACAACTAGGATATGTAATAGAGTTTTAGCTTGTTATTTGGGAACCAGAGGCTTGGAAGACTTTTTTTTACTAAAGTTACTGGATAACTGGATGACTTTGTGCTTGAATGGAGGTCTAGAATTTATCGAAAAACCTTCAAGCGGGAGATTGTTAGGTTTGTGAAGGCTTTGGGCTTGGGCCAATATTTAGTTTTCTTATTAACAAAGTAAAAAACCCTAGTTAGTCTCTCTCCATATATATCTATGCCCTGTATTGTAATCTTTTGTACTAAGCAAATAAAAAAACCCCTAATTATAGCCCGTAAACGTAGGTCACACTGACTAAACCACGTTAAATCCTTGTGCAGTTTATTTTCTATTTTCTGTGTGATAATAGTTTGTGAGTATTCGTGTGTTGGTTTCGCTGCGTTGTTTGAAACCTAACAGTGGTAGCCTCTTGCTCACTTGTTTCTAGTATGGCTGATTTTCATCGTAATGATACAGGGTGTGCAATGGGTTCAAGAGGATGGAGGGGGTGTCCCCTTGGCCACCCTTTTCCTACAACACTGACCACGATAAAGGGCTATTTGCGGGTGGAAACGGTGGCCTTTTGGTTGCCCATTTTCAGTAAGGACGACTTCCGATGGCACTTTATGTGTGCCTCTGTAATATCCGTCTTTATTATATCTGGTTACCCCTACCTGTGTAATCTCCACCTATGTATTCTATTCTTACCGACACTCCACCGTTGCCGCTAGTGTGTGCAAAAGGTGGTCATCCCTTCTCTGCTTTTTCGAACCTTGGTAGGCGATGGCTAGGCAGCCATGCTGTTATTGTAGGTGGTGGTGTTACTGTTGTGGGCGTTGATATGGTGTTACTGTTTCAGGCGATGATGTGGTTGTTGCTGTATTCGCTACTTCTCTAACCATGTTTTCATCAGATCCCTTTCTTATATGCATAGTAGTCGTCCTTCCTTCGTGGATAAGATACAGTGATCTCGTGTTATCTTTCTTTGGGTCGAAACTGATCATGATGCTTGAATTGAGAAAGTTTTTGGCTTGCATTACTCATATATCTTTGATACTAGATCTTGATGGTGATGATTGTTATCATATACTAATCCATGGCCATGACATGTTATATCACAATACAAAATAATACAACAGAAGTCTTAAATGCAATCAAGACCAAAAAACTGAATTGAATTTAAACCTTAATAGCTTACATAAATCCACGCATCCATCACACTTACAATTACAAACATAAATACATATACGTTGCCCCAGGCAGATTAAGTCTAGTCATTATCTTCTACATAAAGATTTATTTTAACTTAAACTGCTAAGTCTCATTAACCTAGCTTATTGCATTGCGGTATTCCTTGCTTCTACATCATGAGCTAAAATATGTCAACCATGACGTTGCTGGTGAGTCATAACCAATGACTATAAAGAAGTTAAGGAATATGACAAAGTGTGAAAATAATTATCAACAAATAAAATCTATAGCGAAGTCGTCACAACAAATATCTGTTTTAACTACATATGCGCCACTCTAGGCTTAATATATATAATAATGAGAGCGTACGTTATAGGCTCATAGGCTGACCGAATCCCTCGTCATCAAGTCTGCTCAACCCTATCCACAATCTATATTATGGCCTCAGGCTATCTCTAGTCCTATCCATAGATCTCTGTCATAGCCTCAAACTATCATTATCCCCTAGTCCTACTCACAGTCTTCGTTATGGCCTTGAACCAGTCCAATCCCATCCATAAATCTCCATTATGGCCTCAGATTGAGTGTTCACCATAAAATGTGGTTTCCTAGCCTAAGTGGATCAATTCAAAGCACACATATGCCCCAAGGTTTGAACCAGGTGTCACATGCAAGTAACCTCTATTTACCTTAATGATTTTCACGTGCCTACTGGTCACTATTGGTCTGGACATACTTATGATCATGGATACCTAGATCTCTGGATTGTTTTACTTTTCCTAAAACATTCCAAAACATGTATATCAAAACATTAACGAGCTCGGATGCAATCTTAAAATGTTTAAGAAAAAAGGTAGCGATTAGACTTATAGTGATGAGCTCCTCAAGCCTGTCCTCACACACTGGCTGGCAAGCGTTTACAATCCTATATTATACAGACAAACAAATCAAGTTAACATAACTTCCACATGCAAACCCTTAGAGTCCCTACCTAAGTTAATCTATTTGACTGGCCCTACTTATATCAATGACCTCATGCAATGGTTTTTCACAACCCCATGTTGTCATTTCCTATTACCACTCATTACAAATATGCCTTAAAGAGTTAAGATTTATGCATACACTTAACACAACACCTAGATGGACTTATCTTATCATTTCCTAAAATCCTTCATCTGTTTATGCGTTGTGTCAACCACAAGGTTAAGACACTATGCAAGATTAGTGTTTGTCTCTCAACACAATATTTTCCTCAAAAACTCACTAAGTCTTACTCGTTTGATGATGCAGAATCTATAAGTAAGTTGATGATAATATACTAAGTTAATGAACACAAGAAATGGTTTTTTAAGATACTTGTATATATTACTTCTCAAGTCAGTGTTACAAGACTCTTACAAAGCATGCATAATGAGTTACATTAGGAAACTATATATACTACTATCTACAGCCAGTTACACTTAGAAAACCAGCTGGAACTTACATCTAAACAAATACTACATTGCTAGAAGTAAGGTATCTAAGATAAAATACTATCCTAGATTAGGTAGTCATGACATGTCCATGACTTACCTTTTGTTACCTACTAAAGTTGGTAACTGTACTAACTGATGAAAGGTGAACACTAGAATAAATTATGGTCAACTATATGGGCGTGGGAAAACACCATGCAGTATATCAGACTTGACAGCATGTGTCAGTCAGACCATACTTATGTCCACTGGTCCATAGTTAGTTCTTTCGAAGGTTAAATGGCTTTGGAAGAAGAAGTTCTTCCGAAACCATTTATACTTCGGAAGGAATAACTTCTTTCGAGACTTCTGCAAGTCCTCATGACTTTTTCCTTTGGAAAACTTTGTCTTGAATCTTCTCTGTGTTTTACTTCGGAAGGAGAACTACTTAGTCTTGGAAGACTGAGTTCTTCCTTTGGAAGTTCTTCATCATTTATGCTTTAAAAGATCTTCAACTTAGCTTCAGAACTGTATCTTTGTCTTCGGAAGACTTTATTCAATTGCAATCAAAATCTTCTAAGTGTAGTTTTGGTTGCACTAGTCTCATCTAATCCAACAAACTCCTGCTAGGCTGATGCTACCAAAACTTTACTCTCTTCTTCTTCTTAAAACTTTCAACACCATGGAAAGGAGGTATTTGTTAGTTTCCTTATTCTTTCCTGAAGTGGTTTCTGAGAAGCTTGTACAAGTTATTGGTAAAGAGGAGATCCAATCTATTACTATGGATGAAATGTACCCTTTGTTGTGGCCCTTTGAAGAGAATTAGTTGATGGATATTATAGTCATATTCCTATCTAACTATGGAATCAGAAGTAGGGCCTTCAATCATTTAAAGGAATGAACTTCCTTTAGTAGTGGCACCTTCTTCTTCTTCCTTTCTCAGCTTCAACTCCTCTTTATTTCTTGCTTTCTTTTTTAGCTTAGCAAGATAAATGTTGCATAGAGGATTTCTTATTTGAGCAGCTAATTAGGAGTTTGAGGGATTGGAGAATGGCTTCTCTACTAACTCAGCAATGTTGAATGCGCTTGAGTGTAGCAGAGATGGTGTGTCAAGTCTATTGACTTCACCATTCTCTCTTTCCACAATAAAGTTATGAGAAGATTCATTAAACCTCCACTGGATAATTTTCTTCCTAGAAGTGAGGGGCGTATTTGGCAGTTTGTCCACTTTCCTGGTATCCAGTAAAGTCACCAGACTTCTTCTCAGCTTCTTCTCTTCTTCCTTGAGGGAGTCAGAGTTTGTAGCCAAGAGTTAAACAGCTTGCTCCAGTGTTCCCCTGGTCAGATCAAGGAATGCATCTCTTGTGAGGGAATAGGAAGAGCCATCAATGTATCTCAGTGTTATGGACTCTTCCTCACAAGAGATGTCGCTCAGGGCTATGCAGCTAATGAGCTTTCCTTGATCTACTTGAACTCCTCTAAGGACAGAGGCTTAGATGGTTTAGAGGAACGCTTGGGTAATGATTGGGTTTTAGGTTTTTTTTTGTTTTCGGATGAGTAGTGGTGGTGGTTGTTGAGAGGCAATGGATGGGGATGGGGTTAAGGATGATGGTATAGGTTCAGGAGTGTAAGGTTTAGTAATGGGTTCAGTTTTAATAGGAAAGGGAAAAGGTGTGGGCTCAGGTTTTGTTGGTTGTGGTTTGGGTACCATCCTCTATACATCTTGAGTTTGGTATACCTCCTTCCTTCTTCCTAAACGAATGCCAGCTTTGATATCACTGACATGTCCCTGTAGGGTCTTCTTAGACATGTGACCTACTTGCCTGCCTGTGAAGCTGTAGGCCCTAAGATAAGCCTTCATCTAGGCTTTGTCTCCCACCTTCTTGGCAGCCACAAGTTGGACCTCTTGCTCCCTCTTCTTCTTCTCCTTCAACTTCTCTCTAGCAGCTTTATTCCACTCCTTGTTGATCTGATCTTGTTCTTTGTTAAAAAGGAACAAGATCGTCTCACTTTCATGAGGAGTCAGCTCCTCCTGAGAATAGCCCCTTGAACATGGGAAGGCTATCCTCTTCGGCCAACCTTGCTGCTTCCTTCTTCTCCTTTTGTAGCACGGTTGCCTTCTCCAGTTTCTTAAGCTCATCAAGTGGAAGTAGGAGCATTTCTTCATTATCCACTCCTAGATTGATGAGCCTATCTATCACCTCCACTCCTTTTTTGTTAATGATATACTCTTGAGCTGTTGCTGTGGCTTGCTGCTTGTAGTCATCTTTCCTTTTTAGCTTTTCCATCCTTTCTTCTTCAAGAATCTCTTCAGCAGCCATCTTCTCTTTTCCTTTATGATCTAAGAAAGATTCAGCCTTTGGAGATTCTGGCTTGGATGATTCAGGATGGGGAGAGTGGGGTTGAACTTATGGTGTAGGAGAGAGAGGAATTTTAAGAAAGTCCTCACTATTTACCTCAGAGTCTAGATCAAGGATAGCCTCTGTGATAAGCAGATCATTAGACAAGGATGACAATTCAATAATCCCTTCTATAGCTTGAACTTCAGCTTTAGAAGAGATTAGAATATCACTACCTATCCCAACTTATTCAGTTGCTGGGCCATGAGTCCTTATCTCCCCTTCGAAGTCAATCTTAGGTTCAATAGGGACCTTAGGTTGGCCAACTTCTTTCTTAATGGTAGGTGGTGCACTCAACCTTTGAAGCTCTTCAGCTCCAAAGTAGGCTATTCCAACATCAGGTGAGGGTTGTTCAAGTGAGGAGCTTATGAGATACTTGGTTAAGAATCTATAAAGATCAATAAACATCCAAGGATCCACTTGAATTGCTATAGAAGGTGGATGAGGGAGATGGTTGTAGAGAATATAGTGTAGGATAAGTTGAAGATGGAGTTGAGATGGCCAGGGTAAGTTCCTAATGACTTTGACTCTGTACATTCTCCTTATTTTTGGTAGCATCATTCTGAGAAGTAGATGAGCTAGAGGAAGAACTTAAAGAGACTTGAACAGGTACATGCCTAACAGACTTCTGAATTTGTGTCTCAACTAGTTTGACCTTGAGATTTTTCAATCTCAAGTTGCTGAGTGGCAGACCTATTCTCTAAAGTTATAACCTTGAATTCAAGGTTTGAGACTTTAGAAAGTAGGTACTGAATGGTGAGTTGCAGACTTCCCTCATCTTCGTTTGAAGAATCACGGGGAGATGAGATAACATACCTTTTATGTTCGTACTCATCACCAGATGTGGTTTCTTGGCACCCTGGTTTCCCTTACAGACTGATGTCTCTTTCAGAGATATCAATTGGCAAGGTTGCCATAGGCTCTATCTCAGGTATGTTACCACTGTCCTTAGAGTTCAATGAGACACTCTTAGTAGTGGAAGCTGAGCCTGCATGAGTCCCTTCCACCCCAGTAGGACTCACCTCAGTTTGGCTTAACTAATGTGGGCTAGAAACCAGAGGTTCCCTGGGGCTCAGTTGATCTGGAGAGTGGTGTGGTAGATTAACATCATAGCCCTGAGGAAACATGAGATCCTCATCAAACTGGGTTAATAGGCCGGTGAAGGATAGAGAAGTTATACCTAATGACCCGGGACCTTGGTCAACCTCTAGTGGCATTGAGCCAGTGATGTGAGTGTCCCTTTTTGGCTACTCAGGGGAGTGTTGGGACTCACCCTCCGGGCTTGAAGCTTGATCAATAGGCTCATTGAGTTGAGATTGAGGAGACACAATGCTGATATTTAGGTCAATTGTGGAGGGTGGTTGGACCTCTTGCTGAGTGGGAGCCCTTTGTTCCACTCTAGCCTTTTTTGCTTGAACAGAGGGGATTTGTTCAATTAGAGTAAATTGAACAAGGGTTCGTTTAGGGTGTCTTTGATAAGTGAACCTGATAGGGTAGGAAGAAAGGATTGGTTGTGAAGTGGTGGTGTCTGGTGTCGGTTCATCACCTGCTAGGTCTGCAGGGATGTCACCAGGAGCCATTGGCTCAAGCATACTTGGAAGGAGGTTAGTGAACCTTCTAGTAAAGTTAGAGGATATCTTCTTTAGGATCTTGAAGATACCCTATCTCATTTGGGGAACAGCTAGAATATCTGCATATTCTAGCTTATCCTGATCCAACTCAAAATTGATTATGTGCTGGATATACCTAGGATACATGTAAAATGTGTTTCTAGTGAGATTACCTCTTAAGTTATTTAGAACAAACCTAGAGTAGTTAAATCTGAGGCCCTCTACCAACCCATGGATCAGGCAGCCCAGATCATAAGGGTTTTGATCCCAGCCCCCTAACTTGTTGGACAAGCTGTGCAGGATGACATGCAGTAAGAACTTCCAGTTGTAGTTGAAGTTAAATTTGTAGACTGTGGACTTGCTAACTTCTCCTTAATATCCCATTTGGGTATGTGTGTCTTCTAAAACTTGTTTGGGGAACTCAGTGGGGGTGCCTTCATCATAAAGTTCCAGATGCTCCCTGATGAAGGTTTCACTGACATTAATCTCCAATCCTCACACTATAGACCGGATAACCCTATGACCGTTAAGCATTTCATTTAGATCATTGACCTAGAATTTGGCCATATGGTTTAAGTAGACGGTGGGGTTAACAGTGAGAGCAGTAAAATATGTTGATTGGGTTAGGAACTGGATGGGACAAAATCAGCATCCCTGGAAGAGTTAAGGATGGCGACCTGGTTGTGCCGGGGATTTAAGGCTATTGTTTGGTGTAGATACTATTTGAAGGAGCTTGAGAGTAGTAATTTGAGAACGAGTGAAGATGACAATGAAAATTTTAAGGCTTTTATAGTGGTAAAGAATGTAAAGAAAGAAAGTTGGAAATATTTAAATGGTGGTTAAAAATCAAACCGATAAGGTGAAAGGATGTTTTGGGTTCCGATTTGACAGGGGCGGTAAGAAAGACTTTAAAATATTCTGAAAATCATCAATAAAATCTTACTTTTTACAGAGTGACACCCAAAATATTTTCATTACACATTAAAGTTTTCTTCCAAGAGTAAAATTGTTTCCGAGAGAACACTTGTGTTTCTCTTTATGGATTGTCTTCCGAAGACACTTTATCTTCCAAAGTAAATTATGTCTTGAAGGCAAATTCGCTTCAGAGAGTAAAGTGTTCTTCCGAGAAAAGAAGTTAGTAGCCTTCGGTAGGAAATTTGATCTATGCTCAAATGATCTTTCGAGGCTAAAAACTCTTCAGAAGAGAATACTTGTGTAGAGGAATTTGCCTTCGGAAGATGATTAAGGATTTCTTCTGAGGGTAAATATCTGTTCAAAAGAATTTATACTTAAAAAATTTTAGAGAAAACCTTTTGTAACAGGGCTTAGATTATAAATAGACAACTTAAACATGACATATTTTCAAAAGATTTTCCAAGGAGATTTACTAAGCATTGTTGATCATCCCAATAGCCGTAATTTAATACTTAAATATTTGTTCATCAAAGACTTTGGTGAACAAATCAACATATTATTCATTTGAATCAACTTTGACTAGTTTGATCAAGTTTTTCTCATTTATATCTCGAATAAAATGATACCTGATGTCAATATGCTTTGTATTGGAGTGCTTGACTGGATTTTCTATAATAGAAATAACACTCTTGTTGTCTATGTGGATAGGAGTCTCTATGAAGTTGAAACCATAGTCTAACATTGAATTCTGAATCCATAGTAGTTGAGCGTAGTAGCTTGCAGTAGCAATGTATTCAGCTTCAGCAGCTGATGTAGAGACACATGATTGCTTCTTGCATTGCCAAGAGATGATCCATCCACCAAGAAATTAACATCCTCCTGATGTAGATTTCTTGTTAATGTTGCAGACACCATAATCACTATTAGTGTAACCGTAAAGATTGAAATCCTTGTTCTTAGGATACTAAAGGCCCAGTTTGGGAGCCCCTTTGAGATATCTAAGAATTCTCTTGACATCAATTATGTGAGACACCTTAGGAGCAGCCTGATATCTTCCATAGATACAGGTTGTAAACATGATATCAGGTCTACTTGTAGTGAGATATAGTAGAGATCTAATAATTGCCCTGTACTGATGCTGATCAGTGTCCTCTTCCTCGGATTCAGGACAAAGATTGTGATTTTTTTTGTATAAGTGTCTTGGCTGGCTTATAATCTTTCATATCAAATTTTTCTAAGATGTCCTTGACATACTTAGATTAATTGATGAAGAATGCTTCTTCCATCTGTCTCACTTGAATTCCTAGGAAGAAATCCATCTTTCCCATTGAACTCATTTCAAATTTCTTACTCATGATGCTTTCAAAGTCTTTGCATATTTGGTTATTAGATAAACCAAATATGATGTCATCAACATAGACTTATACAAGAAACATGTCCTTCCCATACTTCTTTATAAACAATGTCTTGTCTAGGGTGCCTCTGGTGTAGCCATTTTTCAGAAGAAACTGAGACAATGTCTTATACCACAGCCTAGGTGCTTGGTGTAACCCATAAAGAGTTTTATCCAATTTGCACACATAGTTGGGGTGTTGTGGGTCTTTAAATCCAGGTGGTCGGCACACATAGACATCTCTGTCGATATCCCCATATAGAAATGCACATTTGACATCAAGTTGATGGATTTTGAAGTTCTTGGATGTGGCAAAAGCAAGGAAGATTCTCACAGCCTCAAGTCTTGCAACAGGTGCAAAGACATTAGTGTAATCTATCCCTTCCTCTTGTGTGTATCCTTGAACTACAAGTCTGGCCTTGTTCTTGATGATCAAACCTCTATCATCTCTTTTATTCTTAAATACCCACTTGGTTCCAATAGGGACTTGACAAGGTGGCAATGGACATAGGTTCCATACTTTTTGCCTCTTGAATTGAAGCAACTCCTCTTGCATTGCTTCAATCCAATTGTTGTCCTTGAAAGCTTCTTCCACCTTCTTGGGTTCCAACTAGGAGAGAAAGCATGAATACAAGCAAACATTCCCATTATGAGTCTGTCTTCTAGTTCTCACACCTTCTGAGACATCCCCAATGATGTTCTCAGCTGGATGAGTATTATGAATCCTGAGTCATGGAATCACATCTAGTTGCATAGATAGATCCAAGTTTGAAAAGTTTTGATCAAGATTGTGAACATTGATTCCAGCTGATGTTTCACACTCATTCAATGAGGACTGATTGAATGAATGAGTGATAACATTAATGGTACTTTGCTGTGAAACAGTATTAACAGTTGTCTGTTCCTTCAGATTATTATTTTCATCAGCTTGGTGTTGAGAGTTAGAGTTGTCAGCTCATGAGTTTTGAGGCTCAACTAACTGACAACTTGTTAAAGCTCCAATGTTTCCTATGATATTCCACCTTTCAAGAGTTGTAGTAGTGGGAGCTTGCTCCTCATGTCTTTTTGGAGAAATAGGAATAGGTCTGGCTAACTCACACAGTTGATTATCAAGGGAATAATTTTGAGTTCCTGTTCTAGCTTAAACATTCTCACAAGATGGTTTAGAGTCATGGGAAACAATTATAAGTCAAAAATATGGTCAGGGCCATTCCCCTTAACACAAGGAGTGTGCTCATTTACAACAATGTTGGATGATTCCTCAAATTGTTGATTCTTAATGTTGTATACTCTATAGGCTATAGAGCTTGAGGAATACCCAACAAAGATAGCAACATCAGACTTTTTAGCAAATTTTGCTAAATTGTCCTTTATGTTAAGTATAGTACACCTACTGCCAAAGGACATTTGAAAGCCAATGAACGGTGGCCTCTTGTTCCATAGCTCATAAGGGGTTTTCCCATGGGGCTTAACAATCAAAACCTTGTTCTGCACATAACATGCAGTGTTGAATGCCTCTGCCCAGAAAGTTAGAGGAAACTTTGAATCAACTAACATGGTCCTTGCAGCCTCAATAAGTGTTCTGTTCCCCCTCTCAGTAACACCATTCTGTTAAGGAGTTCTAGGAGCTCTGTATTGTCCGGTAATCCCTTTTGAGTTACAGAATGAGTCAAGAAGTTGATTCTTCAACTCAGTCCCTTGATCACTTCTAATTGTTTTCACCTTGTGATCAATTTGATTTTCTATTTTAAAAATAAAAGATTTTAACATTCCAGCAGTTTCATCCTTAGTTCATAAAACAAATACCCATGTTAATCTTGTAAAAACATCAACTATCACAAGGCATTATGATTTCTTTCCAATGCTCATTATACTTGTGGGATCAAATAGATTTATGTGCAATAAGTGTAATGGAATGGTGATGGAATTAACTTCTTTGGATTTTTGGGCTGCCTTGTCTTGCTTTTCTTTAAGACAAGCAACACAGTTGTCTTTATAGAAAAACTCCTTTTTAGGCACTCCATGTACCAAGTTATTTTTAACCAGCTTATTCATGGTTTTAAATTAACGTGACACATTCTTTTATTCCAAAGAGTTGATTCATCACCATTTTCTTTTGAAAGAAAGCATAAAACTTCACCCAGTAGGGAAGTATTGTTCATATCCAGCTTGTACATATACCCTCTCCTGAGACATATAAGAAGCACTAATTCCTGAAGAATTGTCATCCCAAGTTTAAGGATAATGCACGCGTGCTCTGTTAAAAACATTTTTGTTTTAGCTACTACGGTGACAGAGGCATGAATAAGTGCCATTGGAGGGAGACTCTATGGGTGTGCTTTTTATCATAGAACTGAGAAACACTCAAGAGATTGTGTTCAAGTTGTTTGAAAAAGTCTACTTTGTACACTTTTAACTTACCATTGGATAAACTACCTCTACCAGAAATGTATTCTCTTGTTTCACCTCCAAATTGAACAGGGCCTCCATCAAAATGATGAAATTGTTAAAGGAGAGATCTATTCCCTGTCATGTGCCTAGAGCATCCACTGTCCACCATCCAAATATTTCCATTCTTGTCATGTGGATGTCCCTGCATATAAGGTGAAATGATTAGTTACTATTAGAAGCCCAAGCCTTATTAGTCTTGGGCTCTTCCAATGTTGATGACATAATTGAACCAAAATGTTTGCATGGCGGTTCAACTATGGTTTATGAAGAAGATTTTTGGGCTGCAGCATCTTGTCTGATCTTCCATTCCATCATATGGTTGATCAGTGTAGATGAGCCTGAAGAGGCTTTAGTAGCATGACTTGCTTTCAAGGCTCTTTGTTCTCGAAAGACGTTGCCAACACCTTTTCTTCTGAAGCAGTCTTCTTCTTGAAAGATTTAAAAG
Organism: Flaveria floridana; assembly: GCA_018326465.1. Taxonomy (NCBI): domain Eukaryota; kingdom Viridiplantae; phylum Streptophyta; class Magnoliopsida; order Asterales; family Asteraceae; genus Flaveria; species Flaveria floridana. Next base: position 1,927 of record BJCO01794136.1, on the reverse strand, counting down.
GATTCCTTTTATTCTTTTGTTTGTTCTTGGGCTTGTCTTCTGAAGCTACTTTCCTTTCAGAAGAATGAGTTCTTCTGAAAGCAACTTGGCTCCTTCCTTGACTCCTTTCTATAACACTTGAACCATATGATAAGGTCATTTCTTTAACACTTGAACCATATAATGAGGTCCAAATATGAAACCTTCCTTGACTCCTTCTTTGTTAACATTGTTTGCATAATGTGTACTTACTGGATTGTAGTAACAATCTTTAGCCATTTGATTATGCAAGCCACAGATTATGCACTCAATGTTAACTTTTATAAGGCATGAGTGTTGCTGTTTCTTGCATTTCTTATCTTCTGCAATAGCCTTTCCTTTTAACTTCTGATTCTTCAGCTTGATAGGAGTACTGGTACTACACTTCTTTCCTGAATTAGAGTTTCTAGCCACTTAAAATCCAACTGAGATGAATTCACCCTTTTGCCTCGGATCTATTTTCGTCTTAGACTCAGCCACCTTCTTAGCAGTTTTTGTTGGTCCAACATGATCGATTCAACAGTGCAAATGATCACAAACACACACATATCCTACTGAATTTCATTTAACTATGAGAGATTCTTGCTAAACAATCAAAGTAAAGATCAAACAAGGATGAATAGAGGATATAAAGCTACAATGATGAACAAATAAGCCCTAGCACCTCTAGCCGTCACACACACACTTTAGGGTTTGAACAAAATGGCAAAAACTTGCCTTAGAATGAGAAAACATTACAATATATAAGCTGACTATAGATTCGCTGATAGATTCGCTGGATAGCGAATCTATCAGATCAAAAGACTAGCTTTGCCGGGCACCCAACTAGGTTCGCCCGGCTACCACCTACACAAATCTACATACTATTAGTTCCGGGCGAACCTGTAGGTTCTCCCGTAGGTTCGCTAGAACATAAACTAAACAAATACAAATTAAAGACAAAAACACCGACAGGCCGGTGAGTCCAACCTACACTAGTCATCAATACTCCCCCTAGGTTGGACCTCACCCAGGGGGTTTCTAAATCAGCTCCAGCCTTTAACTTTCATACTTGATCAGCTCCGGCAGCTTGCTGAACAATCTGAAAAATGTCTTGAGCAATGACTTCAGCAAACGTTTCTTCCTCATTAACCTCTTGAACAGACTTGGCTTCTGCAATTTCTGTATCAGGCATGTCAATAACAATAACTTCCTCCTGATTTGTAACAGAACGCTCCTTAGATCTAACTCTAGAATCACTGGTTTCTTGATCAAACCTCTTCTCAATCGATCTATCCATCTGCCTAGCCAGATCATCCATATCCATCCTGAAATCATCATCTTTCCTTACTTTCTCAGCAACCTCCTCTATCTCAGCTCTAATTCCCCGGGCTTTGTTGGCAACCATAACAAACAGATTTGCTTCAGCCTTCGTTTCCTCTCCTGCCCTATGGTGAATCACATTCTCACACAATACCTTCAGATCTTCATCATAGAAAGAAAATACATCCATTGGATCAAGCAATCTGATCTCAGGAAAACCTTTCACTCTAATCACTGCTTCCCCTGTGTTGTTATCATAGAACCATTTTTTGAATGCTTGTAGTCTCGGGGGAAGAGGATCAGGTATCCTAATTCGATCTACAGTCTTTGCTGGCTTCAGTTTCAGCATAATCTTTCCTTTGCTAGTCACCCAATCAATGTCTTTCTTTGACCTCTTTCTATCCATTTTCATAAAGCCAAAGGCCGTGAAGTTATCAGTCAAACCCTTTTTGATCTCTAATTCCAGCAACTTTGCCCGTTCACTCTGATCAGCTCCAAGTAACGGGATCTCAGCCAATCTCCTTAGATCCCACCTTAGGAGAGTTTTGAAAGCTTTTCGCTTGTGAAAATATGAGATCCCTCCTCCTCTTCTCTTAATCATAAATAA